>ML682037.1:117562-154364 GCA_007922195.1 Podocnemis expansa
CAGGAACACCTTGTCGGGGAAGAAAACCATGTATGGGGGATCAGAGGATAAGGCTTATAGCTCTGAGACCCTTCTGGCCGATGTAACAGCCACCAGGAAAGCCACCTTATAGGACAGCACGAGCAGGGTGGCTGAGTCTAAGGGCTCGTATGGTGGTTCTGTTAGAGCTCATAGTGCAACGTTCAGGTCCCACTGTGGAGTGGGGTTACAGACATGGGGAAAAAGTTTTTCCACTCCTTTCAGGAATCTATGGCAGATGGGTGTGAGAAGAGTGAGACCCCATCTGTTGTTTGGTGAAAGGCCGAGATTGCTGCTAAATACACTTTCAGCGATGACAGGGATAGGCCTTTCTCCCTTAGGTCAAGAAGGTAATCTAAAGTTGCCTGAATTGGTGCGGAGATAGGGTCTATGTTTTTATCACAGCACCAAGTGGAGAAGTGATTCCATTTTGCCATGTAGGTGGACCTGGTGGAGGGTTTTCTGTTACCATCCAGGACCTTTCTAACCCTATCCGAGCAGTGTCTCTCTTGCTCGCTGAGCCAGAGAACATCCAGGCTGTCAGCTGCAGGAGGCCCGGGTTGGGGTGACGAAGGCGTCCCGAGTCCTGTGTCAGAAGGTCTGCCCACCGTGGGAAGCGGAGCGGGGTCCTCACTGACATGTCTTGAAGGAGAGTGAACCAGTGTTGCCTGGGCCAGTCCAGGGCTATCAGGACGATGAGCGCCTCGTCCACGAGGGCCTTCAGAAGTACCCTGGGAATCAGGGGAATTGGCGGGAAGGCATACATTAGGGCTCCCGACCAGTTGAGGAGAAAGGTATCGCTGAGAGATCCTTTCTCCCGACCTCGGAGGAAGCAGAACCAGGAGCATTTGTGGTTCTGCGCCGTGGCAAAGATGTCGATCTGAGGGGTTCCCCACCTGGCTGTCAGCAGGGAGAAAACCTCGTTGTGGAGGGACCACTCATGATTTGCCAGCGGCTTTCTGCTCAGTGAATCCGCTATGCCGTTGTCCACCTTGGGGAGATGGGCGGCAGTTGGCGTGAAGTGATGGTCCATCACTAGTTGCCAAAGCTTGGTCACTACCCTGCATAGTGCCGAGGAGCGGACTCCCCCTTGGTGGTACATGTGGAACACGGTTGCTGTGTTGTCTGAGAGGATTTGGACCACTCTGCCCTGGATCTGGACTAGGAAGGTCATGCAGGCCAGTCTGATGGCCCTGAGCTCCTTCACATTTATGTGGAGGAAGCTGTCCTCGGGGCTCCAGGCACCTTGCGTGGAGAGGTCCCCGGACAGGTGGGTGCCCCACCCCAAGTTGGAGGCATCCGTTATCAGGGTCACTGCAGGCTTGGACTCCCTGAATGAGATTCCCCCCATTGCGAAGTCGGGGTCCCTCCAAATTTGAAGGGACTCCAGGGCATGTTGGGGTACCGAGATTACCTTGTCGAGGCGGTCCCTTTCTGGTCAGAAGCTTGTGGCAAACCAGAGCTGGAACGGTCGCATCCGCAGGTAGGCTGTTTGGATTACCAACATGGCCGCTGCCATATGACCCAGGAGCTGCATGCATCTGTGCGCTGTGGTCAACCCGGGCGCCTGGAGCTCCATGATGGTGGTGCAAATGGACCGAAATCTTGACAGGGGCAAGGATGCAATGCCTTGCCAGGTGTTTAAGCGTGCCCCAATGAACTCTATGTTCTGAGTGGGGCAAAGCTTGGATTTTTCCAAGTTTATACGGAAGCCCAGGAACTCACACTGGTTCATTACCACATCGACATGGTCTTGTACTTGTCAACTTGACTTGCCCACTATGAGCCAGTCGTCTAGATCGGGGTAAATTCTTACATCCCTCCTGCGTAGGAATGCTATGACTGGTGCGACACACTTTGTGAACACCTTGGTGGCTAGCAATAACCTGAAGGGGAGAGTGGTAAACTGGTAATGGCATTGTGCCACTACAAACCTGAGGAATTACCTGTGCTGGGGCCAAATGGCTATGTGGAAGTAAGCATCCTTTAGGTTGAGGGCCATGAACCACACTCCTGGAGACAGGGAGGGGATGATCTGCTGTAGGGAGATCATGTGGAATTTTATTTTCTTTATGTTTTTGTTGAGAGCTCTGAGATCTAGAATGGACTGAAGGTCTCCACTGGGTTTCGGGACCAGGAAATAGCAGGAATAGAACCCTTTGCCACATTCCCCCTTGGGAACTTTTTTGATGGCTCCAAGGGAGAGTAATTTCTGACATTCGGCCTCGAGCTTGCCTAGCAGATCAGGGTTCTCTGGGATCATGGGAGGGGATGGTTTCTTGTCCTGGAGGGTTGAGAGGAACTGAATGCGGTATCCTCTTGCCACTGCGTCAAGGACCCACTGGTCCGATGTGACCTGGGTCCATCGTGGGGCGAAGTGGCGGAGGCAGTGGAGGGAGAACAGGGGTGTGGAGCACTGCCCTTGGGGGGACTGTCAAAAATGCTGTTTGTGGCCCGACGAACATTCTGACCCCTGTCCTCGCCACCCCGACTGGGAGGCACCCAGCTTACCCCCTTTACCTGACCGGCCTTTATCCTTGTCCAGGTCCCCGATGTGGCGCTGGGGAAACTGGAGAGTTCTCAGAAACTGGGTCTGCAGTTGCAGCTGTTGTTTCAGTTGCTGTAGCTGCTGTTGTAGCTGGTGTGACTTCAAGGAACACCTAACAGGTTGCGGGGTGTGGATCCTGAGGAATCTCAGCATGGCCCTCGAGTCCTTCATACCATGCAGCTTCGCGTCTGTGGAAGGTGCAAAGAGGTTGGGGCCTTTGAAGGGAAGCTCCTGAATAATTTGTTGCATCTGCGTGGAGAGACCGGAGTTCTGGAGCCAGGCCAATCGGCACATCACTACTGCCGATGCCATTGTGTGTTCCGCTGTGTCCACTGCATCCCAGGTTGCCACAAGCGCATCCCTGGATGCTCTCTCTCCCTCGTCCAGCATTGCTTCGAAGTCTCTCAGGCGATCCTTGGGAATGACTGGCCGGAGATTTCATAGCATTTCTCACAGGTTGAAGATGTAGCACGTCATCAACGCTGAATGGTTTGAGATGCGCAGCTGGAGGGCGGCAGAGGAATAAACTTTCCTGCCGAGCAGGTTGAGCCTCCTTGCCTCCTTGTTCTTGGGTGTGGTGCTAGGCTGGCCTTGTCTCTCCCTTTGGCTGACTGCGTCGACTACCAGGGACCCTGGGGCCGGGTGATGAAACAGGAAGGGAAAACCTCCTGGGGGGATGGAATATTTCTTGTCCACTACTTTGGACACAGGCGGAATGGAGGAAGGCGTTTACCAGCATTCCTGGACAATGTGGAACACCCCAGTGTGCAAGAGGATTCCGACCTTAGCCAGCGGGGCTCGATGACATGCGTCAAAGAGAGAGTCATCCTCCACCTGGATCACCCCTAGCTTGAGCTTCAGGTTCACCACCATGCAGCGGAGAAGGTCCTGTTCGACACGAGGAGCCCGTTCGCAGTCAGTGGACATGTCGATCAATCTCTCGTCGGGTGACGAAGATGATGGGGCCCTTGATCTGCTTTGTTGTGTAGAATCAGGGTCCGGCTCATCGTCGGAGAAATCCGAGGACTCCGGTGCAGGTGAACGGATGTAGCGGGAAGAGGTGTCGTCTGCTGTCACGTTCAGCCAGTTGAGCGTCCATTCATTGTGTGGGGACCTTGACGGCAGCATAGGCGTTATGAGGGGGAAGGTGCTTCCCCTGATGGGTGCCTTCACTGCGAGCTCGGTGACACAGAGCTTTTGTGGGCTCGCTTTCTCGGGCACTCCTCCTGGGGGGGAAGAAAGGAGTCTTCCGAGGACAACCTGGGTGACCTCCCCCCCCGACAGTCGACAGTCCAGTCCCTAGAATTCCTTGGAGAAACGGTGCGGCAGAGCTGTAGAACTTGTGCCCAGTACCAGGTTTGACAGTGCAAGGTTGGAGAGAGGTGAGAAGGCCTGGGACGGTGCCGGCATCGGTGCAGGTGTTGCCGGTGCCAAATCCGATGGTACCGGAAGTGACAGTGCCGGAAGTGGGGTTATCAGTGATGGTGCCGGGTCCAGCGGTACCAGGCCTGGTGGCGGCGCCAGGCTTGCCGTCGATGCCAGACTTCTGGGCGGTGCCAGACTTTTCGGCGGTGCCGTGTCCAGCAGCGCCAGGAGAGGCGGTGCCGTAGCAGCTGGTTGCCTCTTGTTCTGCACCAAAGCTGGATTTAAATGCCCCTGGCAAGCTGGTGCCTGAGCCGGGGCCCTACCCGGGGTGGCTGGGAGACTGGCAAGGTTGGTGCCTAGAAGGTACCGTGGAAGGCTGAGATCTTGGGACTGGTACCGGGTATCGGTGGGAATCTTGAGCCCGGGCCAATCGAGGGTCCAGCGGAGCGCTGGTGACTTGGCCACTTTCGAGTGGAGCGGCTCCAGTCCCCAAAATTAGGTGGAGGCAACGGTCCCTTTCCAGCCAAGTCCTCTGCTTGAAGGATCAGCAGATGGGGCAGTCCGCTGTGATGTAGAACTCACCCAAGCAAGCAAGGCACTTCTCGTGCGGATCGTCCATCAGGAAAGCCTCGCAGCATCCTAAGCACGGCTTGAATCCTGGCATTTCTAGTTTCACACAAAAAGACAGGCCCTTGTGTTTCACAAGATAATGCCGATCCGAACCAACGCTGATGGTGGAAAAAGGAACTGGGAGGGTCAGGGTCACGGTCACCTATATAGCCACAGCCGTGGCATGGAGGAGGCATTGGCCATGCACCCTGACCTGACAGGCTAACGTTAAAGACTTTCCGAGCTACCGTGCACTGCAGCATGTAGACACCTGTAACTGAATGATGTGAGCAGCGCTCGAAAGAGAAGGACTGTTACTGGTAAGTAATCCACCAATCTCTGAAGAAAAAAGTTTCCTCTCTCCTGCAGATCTTGGGGAAAAGCTAGCTCATCTGTGTACAATAGGGTGTTAGTTGGGGAAGCATTAAAATGTGATACTGGTTGAGGGGGAGGACAGGAAGGGGCATCCTGCTGAGAGCCCAGGATGGGAAGATGAAACCCTGGGATTTACAATGGAAGTGGCCAGTATCTCTCCTGGTGGGAGAAGGGTGGTATTTGACTCTTGCTCACCACAGAAGACAGCACTTGCTCTGCAAAACATTGAGAGCTGTGCCCCAGAGCAGGAATCAGAGATGGAAGCTAAGGAAGAATTTGTGGAGGTGCAGGAAGGTCACCCCCACTGCTCACTTGGGAGGGGGTGCCCAAGAGGAAGTGGCTGACTTAGGGTCTCTGCACCCATGATACCCAGTCTGCAATTCAGATTTCAGAAGGGGATTGTGCTTATCCTGATGTGTTGATGGAAATTAACTTTGCCTTTTTAAGCCACAAGAATCCAGCTTGTGAATATTCCATCCTGCTATGGACTGGAAGGGAATTTTCCTCAAGGAGGTGGCACTAATCCATCTGGGGTGCTGAGCGTTCCTGCTGCAGGCAGCAGCAGCCCTGAGAGATCACATGTTAACCACATAGAAGAAGGAGGGGAGGAATGCAGTGCTATTGAGAGGAACCACTGTGTGACCCCTAGGAAGGAGAGGAATTTCCTACACATATGCTGTATCATCCTGGGGATTCTCCGCAGCCTCTTGACACCCCTGCTCCTGAGATGCCAACATCATAAGCGTCCCTGATGATGTTGGTGAGGGCAAAGGTTTAAATCAGACCAGATCTGGGGAGCAGCCTGTCACACTGGGGTCAGGTGATTCTGTTTGTTCTTCTATGAGCACCGCTTGGATACATTCAGAAATAGGTGTCTCCTTGCTGGAGTGCCGGATTGATCGGAGCTTTTTGACCTAGCCTATCAGAAGAGGACAGGTGGTCACCATCCCCTGTGCCACCCCGTGGCTATATATGTGGCTGCCGTCCGGCCCCTCCCCAGTTTCATTTCTTCAGCCTTCGCATCAGTTGTGAAACTGCCCACTCCTTGCGCTTCGCAAGCAGCCTGTCCTTCACTTTGAGCTTTTTGCCCAACTGGGAGAACTTATCTGTGGACTTAGTTCCACCGAAGAAGGTCTCCCCGCTCGGGCCAGACCAGCGCGTTACTCCATCATCTGCCATGCCGGGGTTCAAACCCTGTGTCAAATGCAGCAAGGCCTTCCCGCAGCATAATCCCACCAGAAGTGCCTCCGGTGCCTGGGTGAAAGCCAAATGGTCACCGCGTGCTCCATCCATCTGTCCTTCAAGCTGAGGACAATCAAGAACAGGGAGCAAAGGTGCCATGCCCTGGCCTCCGAGCAGGCTCAGCAGCCCTCTCCCAAGGCTGCAGGACCTCCTATGGCACCGCATGTCAGTTCTTCACAGGGACATGCCCAGCACCGTGCCGACAGGGGCTGCAGACAAGCTCGGTACCTACCTCGGTACCGCAGTGCTGACACAGCCCCGCATCTCCAACACAGGGCATTTCTCAGAACCGGTGACGCTCAACACTGGTACCACGGCGCCATCATAGTCCCACATCTTTGACACAGGGCTCTCCCCAGCGCTGGTTGGGCTCGACCCCGTACAGTGGCACCTACATAGTTCCACATCTTCGACACAGGGCTCCCCTCAGGGGCTGATCCTAATGACCCTGGAGGCAGTGGAGGCTGCCAGGGCACTCCTCCTGCTGCCGACACCTCCCTCCCTGGTGCCAGTTAGAAGGGGCAGGCCAGCCATCATATCGAGGGCCTGGGCCCAACACAAGTGCCACCGCTTTCCTTCCCCACCATTGCCCCAGTCTCCGATGCTCCAGAGCCCATCACCCCCCTGAGCCCCGGGTACCGTGGAGCCATCCCCCTGGCAACGTATCACCCTGCCATCTCCGGTACCGTCCCATGGGTCACGAGATGCTTCCCCCTGTTCCAGCCCAGGGGAAGGGGCTTCAAAGGGCTCTAAATGGCTTTGGCGCCGGGTCTCAGTGCCATCGCCCTTCCAGTACTGCCCTCATGAATGGTCATTGTAAGAGTCCCCTGTGACCATGCCGGTGCCACCCCCGGCACCGGAGAGATCTCTAAACCCGGTACCGTCCTCTTACATGGATGATTTGTTTGCACATATTGATCTCCTGCGCCACATCTCAGCCCACATGGGGATGGAGATCTAATCCTCCAAGGCACCCTCCAATGCTTTTTTCAGGCAGGTGTTTTCCTCGGTGGAACCGGTCACGGTTCCCTTCCACCCTAGCGTCTTGGACCTGGGTTCCGTCTCCCCGGTCTCAGATACGGCGGGCCTCAAGTACAGGATCCTGGAGTCAGAGTTCCCCTCACTCACCCACCACCCAGTCCCACCTTGTGCTGTGGTGGAAGCGGCCTTGGGGCTGGGACAGACCTCTCGCGATCCCCTCCCGGCATCAAGGGATGCAAGGGAGTTAGGACTGGTAGGTAGGAAGGCATACTGCTCCTCAGCCTTCCAGTTGTGGGTCACGAATAACCAGGCTCTAACCAGCAGGTACATGTTGGATGTGTGGTAGGCATTAAACAGATTTAGACACCTACTCCCACCAGCAGCCAAGGAAGTGTATGATGCCTTCTTGGAGGAAGGTAAAATAGCCTCCCAGGACCTCCTCCTGTCAGCCTAGGATGCGGTGGATACGGCGGCCCGCACCATGGCCTCAGTGGTAACCCTGCGCCACGCAGCCTGGCTACAGGAGGCCAGAGTACCCCCGGCCTCTCAAGAGGTGGCCCTCGATTTCCCTTCAGGGGCGATGCCCTCTTTCCCCTAGAAACCTCGGCTATCTTGGATATCACTCGTGATCCCGGGGGGAGCTGAAATATCTTGGCCTTCTCCCCACAGGAGCTCTCCCATGCCCCCCAGTTCCATAGGGCCCATGGCAAACTGCCCCCCCCTATTCCTTTTCAACAGTTACTGGTGAGGACTCAGTCCTCACCACCACAACTCCAGTTCGAAACCCACCCTGGGAAGCCTCCCAGCAAGGCCCTTCCCTGCCCAGCTCCGGGGAGGGATTCTGTCCGGTTATTCAGCAGTATTGATTCTAATCGCAGCTTCGCTGCCCTGCTGTGGAGTGCCCACTGCCTCTGGACAAGGTCTCAAGAAATCAAGGCTTAAGCAAACAGCGGCTATTCGATTTCTCCGCTGCCCGATAACTAGCCCATCAGTAGCCTCCAGCTATACTGGCTCCCCAAAAGGTCTAACCAATGAGTGATCCCAGCACAGACCTGTCTGGTGGACAACTCAGAGGTTAAGTAGCCTCTCCTTCCCCAGTTAGGGCAACGGTCTACCTTGTCCATACCCCTGCTGTTGTTAACCCTATTGCTGTGATCACAATGGAGACCTGTAGCCCAATTCCCATGGGCATCCTATATTGAACAATTTTACTCCCAGGGCACTATCATGCCCCCCCACAAAACACACTCGCTTGATCGGCAACTCCTCACCCCTCTCAAGGTTTACGGGATATACTCCAATTATTAGAGTGCATTGCCTGTTGATCGCCGTTTCAAACTAAACGGGCTTTCTGCTGACTGCAACTATCCCAACACCCAGAAATGTCACTCCCACACGCTTTCCCATGGAGAAAGCCCTCCGTCCTACTCTCCAATTGGATGGTCAAAGGACCCCTTGTTGACCCTCACTTCCCTCTCATAGGGAGCATCCAAAAGGTGGGGGACAGAAGGAGCCTCCCCCCCCACCATATGCCACCCTGACAATCTGATCGTCAAATGCTGTTAGCTCTACCTAAACATAGCTCACACCTGATCAACCTCACCAGGGTCTTAAGGTATATACTGCAACCCCCTTTTGACCCATAGAGCAGACATATTGCTCCCGCCCCTCAAGTACCAGACTCACATGCTGGAGACTGGCCAACAATGCACTCGCGGTCCCCATGCCAGTGGCAAAACTACTAGCTGGTTCACAGCCTGGCAAACCACGTGGTGAGGGGTCTCACTAATTCGACCCCAGCCCCACCTTATGCCTTCCTTTCTTGCATAAAGATGGTCTGCCCTTTTGCTCAATGGATTCTCTCTCCCTGGGCCTGTCGATCACAGCCAGCCGGAATGCCGTTTATGCCCGAACACCTATACAGGGACCCACTTTCCCTCGATGAAGTGGACTGGTGGCACTTCCCCTCTCTCCTTTCTCTCCCTACCACTAATGTGCCTATTCTCCCCACCTGAATCAGGGGGCTCTCAGGTCACAGCTTTCAGAGGTGATGACATAATAATACCGACATTTTCGTCCACCTCTTACCACTCGTCCAGAGGTGAAGAAACTTGTTCTTCCGCTTTCCCATCAAACTCGTGGTCGATGCTGCTTGGACAGTTCAGTGAGTAGCCAAGAGGCCTTTACCCAGAGAGTAAGGGGCTTCAAGACCTGGGCTGGATACCTCGAGTTGAACTCCACTGACATGGTTTGCAGACCACTCCCTCAGGCAGGGCCCAAGTATGACTTTGGTCATCACCCTCCCCCCAAGTCTACCCTCCCGTAGCCTCTTCCCTAGAATGGTCATAGTGCCAGGGCCACCCCAGCCTACTCCGGGATGACCCCGTTTGGATATCCCATGGGTACAACTCCTACTTCCTCGTCACGCTCTGAAGGTTTCCTAGCCACCGCAGTCGCAATTTGGCATTATGCTCAGGCCTAGTCGACTACTCAGCATCTTTCTCATTTGATAGACCTCTTATTACACCAGCCAACATCCTGCCCAACAACTGGGAAGTTAGCACCTACCCATCTGCAATAGAACCCACTCTCAGCATAGTTCTAATAGCATGCTCGTAGAAGGTGCTTCAGATAAACCAGAAGTGTCTTAAAGGAGGCTGCAGGATGTGCACCTTCAGGGGACAAACCTTTCTCCACTCCCTCAGTATATGCTACTCCTTTCCCCCGTACATCCCGGCTCCCCCTAGGGACCCTTCCATCAGGGTGCCCCAATCCTGACACACATCCTTATGCATCTCCAGGCTAGAGGCAGGGGCCACACCGGTTGGACACTTCCCGGTGCTATGAGGTCACATAAGCCATTGGGAGCCTAGTTCCATAGGCGACGGAACCCGAAACTCAGACTACCGTATTTATGTACCCTCCCTGGGTACTGCATTATCACACTCAGCTCCTCGTATACTCCGCCAGCCAATTGCCAGCAAAAAAAAAAAAGAGAGAAATTCGAAAAGACAGGGGAAACGATGATAATACCACTTCCTTGGGTCGACACAATGTCATTGATACTGGCAGTCCTATTCAAAGGGGACCCCCATAGTGCTATTGGTAGGCTCTCATAGGCCTGGGATTTACCCATCAGGCTCACAGGAAGTTCTCCCCTTGGCCTGTCCTGGATAGGGCCATTCAGTGGCCGGGCACCTGGCTTTCCCCGTTGCAATCCGGTGCTTCATTTGCAGTATGCTCCCTGAGTTTGTCAGCTGCCACCTCCAGCTGCTTGTACTTCCTTCCTCAAGCTAGGACAAAGTAACTCGCCTAGAACCTACCCGCTGGTGGCCCACCTCTTCTATGGGACGCCAAACGCCAGATTTCCTTACCTACCGGGCTCATGACACGCAAGTGTCTCATGCTGCTGGGTCGAGGGAGGCATGGTCTACCTTCCCCCCACCAGTTATGGCAGTGTCAGTATCCACCAATGCCAGTCCAACAACCCTACGGCCTCCTGAACTTCCTTATAAGAGGTATGTTAATATATGTTGCTGCCAGAACACTAATCTTCTGGTTTCTCGCACATCTGTCAATATGCCTTTAGGCAGAGCATCAAAGTCATCTTCGATCACGATGCTTTGGTATCTCATTTATGCACAAGGTGACCTCAGGCCCTCCTGCTTAAGCACCACATTAGGTGCTTGGACAAACTAGGCCCACTTTCTCCACTGGGTTAGGTCCTGCAATCCCTGCTTAACCTTGCCAGGGAGATGGTCCTTGGGTCGATCTCCTAAACCTCTCCAGGACCCTGCTTGTTGGACACATACCCATGTCAGAGTTATGCCATGCTGAAGGTGGAAGAGCCAGCTCCACCCGCCATGCATCAGCATGGATAGCGGTCACCTATTTCTGAATGTATCCGAGCAGCACTCGAAAACGAATGGTGGGTTACTTACCAATAACCGTTCTTCTTGGAGATGGGCTGCTCAGATTCATTCAGAGTCCTCTCCCCCCTTCCCCCCTGGCATTTGGATTTGGCGACTCTTAGGAACTGGGGAGGGGCCGGGTAACAGCCGCATATATAGCCACGGGGTGGTGTGGGGGGGCGGTGGCCACCTGCCTTTTTCTGACAGGCTAGGGCAAAAAGTTCCAACCAATCCGGCACTCTGGCATGGAGACACCTATTTCTGAATGAATCCAAGCAGCCCATCTCAAAGAAGGACAGTTACAGGTAAGTAACCTACCATTCAGAAAGAGTAAGTAACCTCCCCTCTCAGGCCAAGCTTTTACAGACATTTAGCTAGTCCCTTGCTATGCATATTTTCTCTGGATGTGAGTTTACCACTCTGGTTATTTGCTCCTACCTGAGCCATGTGAAATGCATTTGGGGACATGTATGATATTGCAGGAAACATGCTACCATACCAACAATGTCAATTTTGCTATAAACACTTTAAAAAAACCCTCACATGACATATTTTGCATTAAACCACACCATTACATTACAATGGTGAACAAGCAGGCTACACAGATCACATGATCACAGGGGCGGGGTGGGGGGTATGCAACCTGTCACACCTCCCTCCCTTACAAACCTGCCAGAGTGTTAGCCACTGACTCATCCAAAGGCAGAACCCTTAAAGTCCTTTTGGAATCATGCCATCAAAGTGATGTGTCTGCTTGCCTTAGTTTCCCCATTTGCCAGTCTCAGCACATTCATAAGCCTTTACCAGCAATCTGTCCATACTACAACTAATTACAAGGTTTAACATGAATATTTCAATCACCACCACATAATGTAGCCTCAGTACCAAAATGTCATCAGGGATGGGCACTGACAAGCAGGGGCATTGCTGGCGCTGGTCACATGGGGCACATGCCCCGAATCCCGGTGCCAGTGCCCCACATCTGGCGGGGCCCCCTCTCCCAGTCTCTGGCCCAATCAGGCCAGAGATCCATGGCCCAGCCACCCACGGCTGCGGCAACCCCATTCCCAGCGGGGGATCTGGGGCCCAGCCACCTGTGGCCGTCGCAGCTCCGTCCCCAGCTGGGGATCCGAGGATCAGCTGTCCACAGCCGCGGAGGCTGCTCCTGGCCCCATCCCCAGTCGGGGATGTGGGGCCCAGCCGCTCACGGCCGTGGCAGCCCTGATCCCAGTTGGGGATCGGGGGCTCAGCCGCCCGTAGCCACGGAGGCCGGTCCTGGCTCCATTCCCAGCCAGGGATCCAGGGCCCAGCTGCCCATGGCCGTGGCAGCCTCATCCCCAGCAGTGAATCCAGGGCCCAGCTACCCGTGGCAGCAGCAGCCCTGTCCCCAGCTGGGGATCCGGGGCTCAGCCACCTGCGGCCACGGCAGCCCCGTCCCCGGCCGGGGATCTGGGGCTCAGCCGCCCTGGCCCCATCCCTGGCCAGGAGCATGGCCTGTGGCCAAGGGGCGTGGCGTCTTGGCAAGGGGTGTGGCCTGGGCCCATGTCCCGGGTGCTTCCCCGGGGCCACAACGCCCTTGCTGACAGGTAGGTTTATTACACCATGCCCTGTATCCAGGCAGTCCAGATTCAGTATTGGTTGATTTGGCACTTTTTACCCCACAACAGCCCATCAGATCTTTGCAGGTGAATAGCAGCAGGCTTCTCTCTCGCTCAGCCTTCCCCCTGCCAAGACCACTAGGCTTTTGGAGTATTGGAGTCTAGTGTAGCAAGGGCCTGGGGATGGAAAAAGCCTGCACATCCATTGACCCCATGTGCATCTGATTCCCTTTCTTGGCACTATATTCCCTCTCACCCCCTTCTCCTAAACTCCATGATGTGTTTTCTGCAGGCTGAGATTGCTTGGAGTTTGGGACACAGCCACTCAAGCATCTCCTTATATCAGTGTATCCAGTAGGTCAGTGGTTGTCAAAGTTCTGGTCATGACCTCGTACTGGGCTGCAGACCTGCAGGTCATGGCACCAGCGCTGCTCCAGACTGGAGGCTGCCACACCATGCTCCCTGCCTGGCCGGCGCTGCTCCCAGGAGGGAGATGGCTGCCTTGCGCGCCATGGCAGTCTGGCGCTGCTCCTGAGAGGCCAGCTGGCGCTACTCCCCTGTGCTCCTCAGCCAGCTAGGGCTGCTTCCCAGCTGGCTGTCTGGTGCTGCTCTGGGCTCCCTAGCCTGCAGGGGCTGCTTCAGGTGGAGGCGGCTGCCCCACACCTGGCCAAAAGTGCTCTGGGACAAGGGCTCTTGTCCTGCCCAGCCAAAGCTGCTTCAGGATGGGGGGAGGCTGCCCCAGCCAAGCCCTACCAGCATTACCTCAAGCACTGTGGATGCTGCTTTGGGGCAGGGACTTCTCCCCCAAACCAGGGGTGAGGTGGGGCCTCTTTCCCAGACTTGACCTTTGAGCCAGGGCTTCTCACTTCTTCTCCAGCTCTGCTCAGGGAGGGGAGGTAGCAGTGGCAGGAAATGTGAAAGGACGCTGGCAGCCCTGGTGTGCTCAGTAGTGGTGGGCCAGTGTCCTTTCACATTTCCTGCTGCTGCTACCCTGTTCCCACGCACACTGACTAGAGGGGCTACTCTTGCAGCTTCTCTCCAAGACATGCCTGGATACTTGTCCCCAAGCCAGCCTGGGAAAGTGACCGCTTGGGGCAGTTGCTTTCCCCAGGCATATCAGAGAGAGAGGAAGCTCCAGGTGACTTCATTCCACAGTGTTTCTGGGGACACCCACCCCAGCCCAAGGAAGCCCCCCAGAGCAACTCTTTTCCATGGTGGCTGGGGTTGGTGTCTCTGGTGATGCCACACAAAAAAGCACTCTAGACTTCTTTTGGCCTCGTGTGTGGGGACCCCATCTCCTTTCCCAACCCCAGCCATGGTCACTGCTGAATTTTCAGGCAGTGGCCGTTTTTCTTCAGTGGAAGGGTCGCTGCATGGCAGAGGGGCCCGAAGCTATGTCCCAAGGAAAAAAGTTTGACACCCACTGCAGTAGGAGCTGCTCCCCCCCGTATCTGAGCTGCAGTTAGTGTATCTGGGTACAGAGAGCCTGGGCTGGCCCCCTTGTTCTGGGCACCACCTCCCAAGTGAGCAGTGAAGCAACGTTCCTGCACCCCCATAAATTCTTCCGTACCTTTCTTCTCTGGATTCAACGATGAAGCCAAGCCTTCCATGCCCTGCTGAGCGAGTCCTGTTCCCTCTCCAGCTACAACTTGCTGCCAGTTTGCCTTAGGAACAGCTTCCCCAGCCACAAAAGTCATGTCCCTCCCCTCTGGCAGGCAGGGGACCAAACTCCACTCCCAACCCACCAGGAAACATGCAGTCTTCCTCCCTGGTTACCTCTGGGGCTTTACCCCCATCCTCTGGACTTCTGCAGGGTATACCAGGCTGTTGTAAGCCACCAACCTGACAGCTTTAGTTCCTCTTGGGAAATCATTTTCTGCGTAGCTCCTCTAGTACCCCCAGTGTCACGTTGCCTTTTAAGCCTTCACACTATATTTGCACCATTGTATCCTACCTCCTCTGAACACTTGGATGTATTCTTCCAGGCCATGTCCCTCTAGGATCCAGCCTAGTCTAATCAATGACAGTTGTGTATCAGTGTCCCCTCCATTCAACAACCTTCTCGCTGTTTATCTTGATATCTCTTAGAAACTCCTCATTCCTCCTGTGATGCTGACCAGATTTGGGGGACAGTTTATGATACTATTTCATAGCAATAATTTCATAATTGAAAAAAAAACATAGGAGCTCTGCCAGGTTTGGTACCAAAAGAAGGGTCATAACTTGCTAAGAGTGATTACATAGTGTACGTGTAGGTGTCATTTCTGTAGTAGAAGTTAGGAATATGTTCGTTCTATTTGTGTTTCAACTTATGTGATTCTGGAAAACTCCCCAGACTGTATGGCTATGTCTACACACACAGTTTTATTTCGAAATAAGTCCTTTCGAAATGACTTATTTCAAAATAAAACCCTTATTTCGAAAGGGCTCATTTCAAAATAAGGAAAACCCCACAATCAAAATGGCCATTATTTTGAAAGGGATATTCCAAAATAACGCCAATTGGCCCGTTGTTTCGAAAAGTTGTTTCGAAACAACAGGTCTACATGGTGTTGTTTCAAAAGAACAGGTCTAAATGGCGTTATTTGGAAATATCCCTTACGAAATAACAGCTGTTTCGAAAACATCGAGGTTTTACTGTTTTGGAACTACGATTCTTATTTCAAAAGGACGGGATCCGTCCTTTCAAAATAAGAAAACGTCGTGTAGACCTAATTTCTTTTATTTCGAAATAATGAGTGTTATTTTGAAATAAAAGTGCCGTGTAGACATAGCCTATGTCTATAGTCATTGTCTCCTTAATGGCCCTGTGATAACCTTCTGAATGTGCCAAAATCAGGGCAAGCTGCAAAACCAGGGGCCAAACCCCAAAACCACTGACAGGTGGTACTTAAACCAGTCTCCCAGTCAGTAACAAAACATGCTTCTGATTCCCCACTCTGGTCATCACCAAGCATAACAAAATAGAAACAGCCCCCTTATTGCACATCAGTTCCTATGGCCCCCTCTAGCCACTGAGTCTCTTTAAGAAATAGGTTCTTCTGACCCCAAAGGGCCAGCCACATCACCCAGAAAAGTATAGGCTTGGATCTTACCCAAAATACGACACTGCCAGTAGTAACTACAACTAAAGTTTTAATATAAAAGGAAAACAAACAAAATATAAGAGATGCTAAAGTGTCAAAGTGAATCACATAAATACAAATGATTTAGAATCCATAGAAAGCAAATCCTTGAAGATCCTGTAGTTTGCATGTTAGTCCCACTTCTCTGATGTGCACCCAGCAGCAGCAGCAGCTGGATGGGTCTCAGGCCTTTGTTCAATCCCAGAAGAATAGTTCCAGAGGGGGGTGCTGGTTGCAGACAGGCTGGAAACTGAAGACTAAAGACAAAATGAAGATGGGTCCCCTGCCTTTTATCTCAGAGTCCTTGCCAGATTAAAATGGAGTTGGGCCACATGGTCAGTCTGGGTAACTGGCCGAATAGGTTTCTTCTTGGGCCTACTGTAGATGGGAGCCCCCCTGATGGGAGCCATCAAGAAGAGCAATAGTTTTGCAGACACTCCAGTCTGGGGTTGCCTTAAGAACGGTGGGTTACTCACCAGCAACCGTCCTTCTTTGAGATAGGCTGCTCGGATCCATTCAGTAATAGGTGTCTCCGTGCCGAAGCACTGGATTGGTTGGAAAAACTTTTGTCCTAGCCTGTCAGGAGAGGGTAGGCAGCCACTCCCCCCCCCACGCCACCCAGTGGGTATATATACGGCCGCCTCCCTACCCCTCCCCAGTTCCTAGGAGTCACCAACTCCAGATGCGGGGATGGAGGGGAGGGACCTAAATGGATCCAAGCAGCCCATCTCCAAGAAAGATGGTTACTGGTGAGTAATCCACCATTCTTCTTTGAGCGCTGCTCAGATGCATTCAGTAATAGGTGAATACTAGCCATGCTGAAGGATGGCGGGTGGAGTTGGCCCTTCCACTTTCAGCACAGCAAAAACACCCCAGATGGGAAAAAGCCCAGTGAACAAGGCTCTAAAAGGAGCCAAGGGACCAACGAGGGCTCTAGGCCTGGCAATGGAGAACCGACAACTGTGGGCTCAACCCAAAGCAGGGGTAGGTCCAATCCAGCCGAGGCAAAGTGTGCGTGGGCTGGACAGACTAAGGTCACCTTAACCAGAGTTGAAGCAACGCAACACAACTATGTGGAGAAGATGCGTTTGGTTGCTCTACCTGTCGGGTATAGCTCAAGGTACGCGAGCCAGAGGATTAATGTCTGGCCATAGAACACTTCAACATGAACTTACGAGAAAGCTCTGGAAGCCATAGGGTTACGGGGTTGGCCATGACGGCTGCAGCCTATGCAGCTAACAATAGAAGAGGTGAACATTATCCTTTGCACTGTCTGCGTCAGGGCCCAAAGGCACATGCCCGAAGGGTGTAAGAATTTGAAGTATCCTGCACAGCACAAGGGAAAAGACTACTGAGTTCAGTCGAAAAGGGTCTAAGGAAGACACTTCATGCTGGTTAATGTGAAAACAAAAGGCCAGGGGTGGTGCGATGAGCACCACATGGCATATCGGCCAAGATATCCCTGGGCCAATGGATGCAACGCAAGCCTCCAGCCATGTACAGTATAAGAACCCAGAAGGCTACCATTGGGAAGGAGCATTTTGGACCACTAGGCGCCCATAAGTCGGCATGGTGGCCTTAGGAAGTGCTGTTGACCTTGGTCTCTATAAATACCTTGGTATTTATGAAGACTCACAGAAAAGGACCCTCCTCTTGACTCCTATGTTCCACCTCAGGATTCTGACACCAGGAAGACTGCCTGGAGAGCCGGGGGTGGGAAGGGGAAAGATGAGGGCAACGGAAAAGAATGTCACCGATCGGCCACTTAGTTGTGACGACCGAAAGGCTTATGGGGTTAGAAGTACAGTGATTAAAACCTTGTGTGCCTGGGGGCACTGCCAGGAGTGATATCTGCCCCAACTACACTGCACCTATGTGTGCGCTGTAGTTAAGGACTCGTTAAGAGAAGGACTACAGGTGGAATGAATGGTCTCCTCCCGAGACCACCTGGGAGTATGGTATTCCCAGAGTGTAAACCACAGCTCTGCAGGAGTACCTTGGATTTTAGAAAAACCGACATGGGTGGCTTGTCCCTGTCACACGATCTTATTCAGGACAGTATCCCACCACAGGGGAAAAATAAATTTCTGAGTTTTCATGCAGATCGGAAATCAGGGGGGTTTGGGGGTTTTTTTGGTCCACTTGAGCTCCCTCAGGTGAGTGGAGGAAACACAACAGCCCTTAGCAGATGCCTACGGCGAGGGTATCATGTAGAGGCTACCCAATGGTTTTTGGTCTCAGGTCCCACAAAGGAAGGCGTAATATGATCACCAGACGCTCAGGTGGTAGTGTCCTGGGCCCAGATATGGGTAATCATGGTACCAGCGTGACCAAGGGTGTGCATTTTTGTATACCCCGGTCAGGTGACAGCCATGTGCAGGACGCAGTGATGCACATGAAGTATGTCAATGAGCTAGCCTCACAGCTAGCTAGCAGTTAGTTTAGGAGGCTGAAGGTGAGTTTCTTTTACCTCTGTCCACATGGTTGGCAAAGAAGCCTTGTCTCTTCTCCCATGGGCCCTACTGACCTGGTTGATTCCAGGTCAGACATATAGAAGCTGTTACTTCAGGGGGAGAAAGGGAGAGCGAGAGAGAGAGGGTAAGGAGGGTATCACCTCACTTTCCTGGTAGGGTGGTGCCTAGATGGGGACTCCCAATCGGGGATGTCCTGGTTAGATATGAGGCCATCCCTAAGAAACAAGAGAGCTGTTGTTTACCGTCAGTTGTTTTCCCCCTGCCCCATGAGGCGGGGGGGGGGGTGGCGAAGTAGCAAAGTAGGGGTTGTGAACAACTCTGTCTCGGCCTCCCCTCAGGCAACAAACCGCATGCAGTTGTGTGTACCGAGTATCGTATTCCCATCTATGGGTGGGGTAGAGGGAGGGTCCCCATACCGAAGAGGTGGCTGAGGACCTACCAGGACTGACTTGACCGCATGTGCCAACCGGTTTTATTGGGATGGGAAGATGCCCAATGCATCCCTCCCCATCCCAGGTGCGAAAGTAGATCCTACCTGATGTAGGACAGGCGATGGGCAGGTGGGGAAGGGGTTCCATGCATCTGGATGGGCACATGTGTCAGTGCATATCGGGAGTATCTGTAGCCGTGGCTAGAGCTACTATGTGATGCATCCTTCAGCTTTAACAAAGGCCGCCATTAGTGTTTACGAGAACAGAAGGAATCGTCGGTCGAGAAAGTACCTGGGGGGGGGGGTTCCCTGTTCCATTTCCTCCCATAACAGCCCCAAAAGTAGTAACGGCTGAGAATTGTCTGGGCAATGAGCCACAGTTTGGGTGCGTCTTGATAACTGAGAGGGGCTGTGGTTACATGAGCTTCGCCTCTTGTAAGATCGGAGAAGCAAGGCCAAAGACTGACTCACCCCTGTTTGTGATATCGACACAGGCTGAGGCAGGGGTGACAGCCCTAGTAAGCTCACCATTCTCTCACTAAGGGAAGGGAGAGAGAGGTGCGCCAGTCACCTTCTCTGATGGTGAACCAAAGCCATGGCCATATCCCGGATGTTACAGGAATCACGGTGGGCAGTCAATTAGGATAGGCTCCCTTCCTTGCAGAGGAAGGAAGGGGGGGAAGGCTCCCAGAAGCCCCCAGAATAGAACTGAGGGGGCGACAGGGACGGGCTGGGTCTCTGCCCCACTCTCATCTGGGAGGAGAGTGGGAGGAGTGGTTTTCCACCCCATATGGTTTATGTGGGATGAGGATAGGGCCCCGATGGGAGGAGACTGAGGTATTTTACCTCTCCCCTAGGATCCCATGCAGTACCCACTACAGTTAGGGTCTCGGGGGGAAACAAAGCATCACCCCCAAAGGGCAGATGAAGCACCATCTGCTGCGCAGCAGGGGACACCCTGGCTTCCCTAAGCCAGGCCGATCGGCGGATGGTTACAGCTGAGGCCATGGTGTGGGCTGTTGTATCTACCACATCCTGGGCTGAGAGGAGAAGATCCTGGGAAATTATTCTTCCCTCCTCCAGGGATGCATCATACTTCTCTTTGGCCTCTGGTGGGAGCAAATGTCTAAATTTTGCGACCGATTTTCACACATCCAGCATATATCTGCTGGTTAGGGCCTGATTATTTGTGACCCATATTTGAAAGGCTGAGGAGGAACAGACCTTACGTCCCAAGAGATCCAATTCCCTAGCTTCCCTCGAAGCAGGGAGGGGGTCACTAGGGGGCTCGCCCGGGCCTAGCGCCATTTGTACCACGTCGCTAGGAGGGATTGGGTGGCTGATGAGAGAGGGGAAGTCTGCTTTGGGGACCTTATACTTGACATTCACCATGTCTGAGATCAGGGCTATAGAGTTTGGATTCTGCCACCAGGAGGATGTCAGGTCCCAAACACTTGAGTGGAAAGGGAGCATAAGCGGCTCTGCCAAGGAGAAGACTGGCCCAAATAGGGTGTCCAAGGTGGGGTCAGAGGACTGGACCTCCATCCCTAAGTGGGCTGTGGCACGGTGCAACAGATCGAAGTGCGCTGATAGGTTCCCCGTGTATGAGCCCGGTGCCAGGGACAGAGTTGTACCAGGTGTCCGCCACGGGGGAGAAGGGGTCTCGCGAGGGGACCATTCTTGAGGGCAGAAGCTGAAGGGTGACCGTGCCAAAGTGTGGTGCCGGGGCCACTTAGAGCCCTTCAATGGACCTTCCCCAGGGCTTGAGCAGGGGAAAGCACTTCCTGATTCTTGAGGCGGTACCAGTGATGGCAAGGTGATGTGCTGCCGTGGGGATGGCTCTATGGTATCGGTACCCAATGGGGTAGATTGGGGCAAGGAAGATCAGCATCGCCCGTGATGGACCTAGGTCTTGGATGTGAAGGCCAGTTTGCCCCTCCTAACTGGTGTCGAGGAGGGTGGTGTGGGCAGCAGGAGTGCATGAGTGGCCTCCAGTGCCTCCGCGGTCATCGGTGTTGGGAGCAACCCCAAACGAGCCCATGGTGAGCCCTTAACCAGGGAGACAGGGCTGCCATGTTGAGACAGGCCCTGCACCATCGGTACCGGGCTATGACAAGCCTGTGGTGCCAGAGGTGACTGTGGTCGGTGCCGGGGCAAGGCCAGCACTGACGGTACTGGGTTGTGCCAGGACTGCAGCACCAGAGGCAACCTCGAGTGGTGCCAAGGAGCCAAGGTGCTGTGTCAGTGCCGAGGTATCAGAGTCGGTATCGAACTCATTCTTTGATGGTGACTGACAGCATGGTGCCGGGCTGGCTCTGGTGCTGAGCCATGTCTCAGCGCCGGATGGGAAACTGAAGCCTCAGCTGAAGAGTGCTGAGCCTGTTCTAAGGCTAGGGCACGGTGCTTTTGTTCCCTGTCCTTGATTGTCCAAGGTTTAAAGGACATACAAAGGGAACAGGTGGAGACCAAGTGGTCTTCGCCTACGCACCGGAGGCACTTCCCGTGGGGATCATGGGGAAGGCCTTGCCGCACTTGGAGCAAGGTTTAGACCCTGGCATGTTGATAGACAATCTCTGATGTTCCGGCCCGAGAGTGGAGGATCCCTGTGGTGGAACTACAACCACGAAAAGGTGCTCCCAGTCGGGTGAAAAGCTCGTAAAAAATGGACAGGCTGCTTGCGTTCGTAAGGAGCAGACATTCCAGATCTGACGCATAAGGCGGAAGAAATGAAACTGGGGAGAGGTCGGGAGGCGGCCGTATATATAGCCACTGGGCAACGTGGGAGGCGGTGGCCGCTTACCCTCTCCTGACAGGCTAGGACGAAAGTTTTTCCAGCCATTCCAGTGCTCCGGCACAGAGATACCCATTACTAAATGCATCCAAGCAGTGCTCGAAGAACAACAAATCACTTGGAAAACACATAAAAACAAATAGCTTTCTAATTTCTAATAGAGGCATGATACCTACATGTAAACCATATAATCATTCTTGCAGATTACAGTCTTCCTATTGACACCAAACATGGCATATCACTTGTGGATTATTGCAAATATGAAATATTAATGTGAAAGATAACCATAAACAGTCCCAGCCTAGACCCAGACAGCGTCACAGGCCCATTAAGGGAACCATAGATATAGTGGGCCTAGGAAGAAACCTGCTCAGTGGCTCACCCAGGCTGACTATGTGACTCAGCTCCATTTTGATTTGCGAAAGCTCCAGACAGCAGAGGGAAGACCAGAGATGATAAAAGGCAGCAGCCCCAGCTCCATTTTGTCTTCAGTCTCCAGTCTACAATGAAAACCATCTCTGGAACTAATTTTTTCTTTTTATATTAAACCTTTTGTTTTAGTTACTAAAGGATTGGTTGGCAGCGTAATATTGGGCAGATTTTATTGTAAGTAGAGGGAAGCATAACCTCCCCAAAATCTTTCTCTGGCTCCCTCCCTCCTGGGAAAGCACTGGACATAGCCTGCAAATGCATCTTCCTTTTCTCTCTCTGGGTGCAGCTTGCTACAGAGGAAATAGCAAGGGTGTGAGCCTCACAGCTCTTTAGATTGTGAAAAAACCAAACATTCAGTTTGTGGATGCCAGGAAGCACTCATTAGATTCTGAAAATATTGCAGATTTCACTATCATCTGCCCCTCGCCTTCACACTGACTTTTTAAAAAAGCAGAAGCCAGCTAGCTGTGACACGTCCAAACACAGAACAATAGCAGCCCATAGGTCTCAGTTAGGGGACAATTGTCCTCACAGACAGCCCAGCCTAGCCCAGCTTTGGCAGTTTCAGGTTACCAGTTAGGTCTACATAGGCCAGGGGTCAGCAACCCAAAAGAGCAGAAGAGCCATTTCCCTCCACCCTCCCACCACAACTGCATGAGCCCAAGCCAGCCCAGCAGCTTTGCCACAGCCCCTAGCACTGGCGGGGGGGGAACCAGCGCACCCTCCCTCCATCCCTCCCTCCGCTGGTGGGGCAGAGTAGCATTGCCCTACCTACCCCCAGCCAGCTGTCCCTCCCAAGAGCGGCCAGTGGAGGAGGCAGGGCACTGGTATGGCCCCTCTGCTGAGTTCAGGCTGCCTCAACCCAGCCACCTCAGGGCTGAACAGGCCCGATCCAGGGTCTGGGGATGAGGCAGCCTCTGTTCAGGCCTGGAGTGGCCAGGTCGAAGTGGCCTGAACTCCACAGAGGAGTCATTCCTCTGCAAGCTGCAGCTCTCTGCTGGCCACTTTTGGGAGGGACAGCCGGCTCGGGGTAGGCAGGGCAGCGCTGCTCCGCTCTGCCAGTGGAGGGACGGATGGAGGGAGAGCACACCGCCTGTGCAGCCCCTGCCAGTGCTAGGGGCCGTGACATGGCTGCTGGGCTGCTTCCGGCTCATGCGGTTGTGGTGGGAGGGTGGGGGCAACCCTGGAGCCCCCGATTTGGTCACAATGTTGAGGACAGCTGGGAACCCCTAGAGCACACCTGGCTCCCTGGAAGAGATTGCCAAGGAGCCAGAAGGGGGTGCTCAGGGAACCACAGGTGGCTCACTGAGCCTGCATTGCTGATCCCCAACATAGGATATTACAAACACTGTGAAAGGGGTTTTTACCAAATCCACAGTTGCTCTTTGCTAGGACCTGATTCTTCTCTTCTGAGGAGTCGCTGGTCCTTTGATATGATGCCACTTCCCCTCATCAAGTAGACAGCTATGTCACTGTGCATATGCACCTAAATAGTTATATAGGATAGGAAGTAATCCAGACAATTATTTTGAACTGGTGCAAACTGGTGGGTGTAAGCTTGTGGATCCATGTGCTATAATATGAAAAAGGTTCTATTTTAACCCTAAAGAGATATTTACGAGTAGGTTGACACTTTAATAGTGGGCACTGTTAATTTAATCTGTGGGTCTGCAACCTGTGGCTCCAGAGCCACATGCAGCTCTTTGGCTGCCCCTTTGCAGCTCTGGGCCCCCCTGCCACTGCAGGACGCTACAGGCAGCTTGCTGCTGGCTCTGAGTCCTCCTACCCCACCACTGAGGGACCCTGAGGGCAGCCTGCTCTTGGATCCAGGCTCCTCCCCGCCCCCGCCCCCGCCCCCCCCACCAGGAAGCTACACCCATTGCAGTTCTCAAAACACTTGGTTAGTGAAGGAATTTTTTTAAAATGGCTCTTCTTATCTTTTGGTTTGCTGACCCATGATTTAACCATATTGCCTAATACAGTTTAAGACATCATCTTGTTGAAGGTCCTTTCTTGTACTCCCAGTACACTCCTATGCCTTATTATACAATACAAACAGTGATTCAAAATTTGCAGGGAATGCGTCTGGTTTACAGCTTTTATTTCTGTCCAGAAATAATTGTGATTTACAGTCTCAACAGAAACTGAGTAGTAGCATGTCTGTGGCTATGTGGGTCCATGTTCTCCTCCCATCCTTGTCCCCATGAATTTCACATAGTTCTCATGGGGACAGACAAACAAGCTGTCTTCCTTCCCCTCAGCAGTGGAAAAGTGCAAACAAAGAGGATGTAAATTAAGATCTCCCACCCATTCGCTGGAAAGGAGGGGCTGAAGGGGCAAAGGGCAGGGAAGGGTTAGAAGAAAGAATTATATACGCTTTAGAACCATGTTGGACAATAAGTGCTGATTGGAGATGATGACGGAGATGCTGAGGGTTAAGGGGCATGGCAGGTGACATGGTGGGGGTGGTGCATGGGTAGGGACCAGGGGTGGGTCTCGGTCAGCCATGGAGTTACTTTCCCCAAGGGAAGCTCCAAAATCCACCCATGGGTAAGATCCAAACCTATACTGTTCTGGACAATGTGACTGGCCCTTTGGGGGTCAGAAGAACCTATCTCTTTAAGAGATTTAGTGGCTACTGGGGATCAGAGGAGCTGATGTGCAATTAAGGGGGCTGTTTTTATTTTGTTATGTTTGTAACCCTTCTGCCAGGGCAGGCTGGCAGAACAAGGGCCGGGTTCTATATCTAGGGGTTTCCAAGTAATTTTACAGCACCAACCAGCTCAAGCGCCAACCCAGTCTTCTGGGAAATTATGCACTATTCCCTGGACACCCCAAAAGGGTAATGCTTCCCCACTCGCAAGCACGAGTCTGAGTGTAGTATACAGAACTTTTAATAGTAGTAAAAGCAGAATGTAAAAGGGCAAATAACAGAAATCAGGAATGATCTAGAAAATCAGTTCAGAGCAAGGTTCTCAACAACCCACACCACATAACAGAACATACAAAACTTAATGACAAAACTCACACTTATCTGGGGAATCAGTGCTAATCAGGCTTCCAACATGATCCCACAGATGGGCACCCAGATGCAATCCACTTCTCCAATCAGTCAAATCATAGGGCTGGAAGGGACCTCATGAGATCATTGAGTCTAACCCCCTGGGAATTGAACCCAGGCTCTTCTGCATGCTAAGCAGAGGTGCTAGCCACTACACTATTTGCAGTATATAGAGAACCTAAACAAGTTGGCTGGAAGTCCAAGAGATGGTCTGATCCTCCACCTTCCCTCCCACTCCTATTTTCTGAGCTCCCTAACTCCTGCTGTTCAGCAACAGAAACCTGTAGGTGATAGGGAGTGATATGCCTTGTCAGAGGGGAGGAGAATTTTTACATGTCTTCCTAATATGGTCTGTGAGCTTTTAAGAGGAAATAGCCAGTACCTTGGTTCATTTTCAGGGAACGCTGGAAGTGAATGATTGTTCATTTTATAGTTTTAATAAAGACAGGTGTGAAGTTGTTGTATCACACCATGGCATGGAGAGGAACATGGGGCCTCTGTGTGGTGGGGCAGTGATGTAGAGGCTAAACACTCTGGATCAGGATAATCCATGGTAATCTACATGGCCAGACTGCACTTGTCCCTAGACTACTACTACTTACTAGAAACTGACAACAACTTCAGTTTTAGTCATCAGCTGGCATGGCCCCAGGGAGCCTTTCCTTTCAGAACTATCACATTTCCATGTTTCCAAAATTTCTGTTTCACATGAAACTTCCCCACCTCAAAATTTTTCATGTGAATTCCAGTTTCAGGTGGGGCCTATGATAGGGGTAGGGCCCATTGGGGAGTGGGATGGGGTCTGTTGTGGGTGTGGCCTATTGGGGGGTGATCCCATGCCAGGCGTGGGGTCTAGCAAGGGCAGAGCCTGGGGCCTGTGCCCTGGGTCTTTTTGCTATCCAGCAACGCCCCTGGACAGGGGTGGGGGTTACATAGTTCAGTCTGGAGCTATGCTTGAGGCATTTGCTTCACCCCCTGCCCCACTGTCAAATGGTAGATCTGGCTAGGCTTGTTATGAGGCCTTTCTTTGTTATTTTAATGGAAGAAACTGTTTCCAGCTACTTGAGGTTTAAGAGCTCAAATCACTGAGAGAGGCAAGCACTTTCTCTGAGCTGAAATCACTAAGAGAGGAAAATCCTCTTTCTTAGCTGAATCACTGAAGAGGAGCAGCAGATGGAGTGACCAGCAGGCAGAGCTGGCAGACAGTGGGTGGGACCAAGGGACGGTGAGACTGGCCAGTGGCGAGCTGGGCAGTGTGAGTGACCAGTGGTTGGAGCTGGAGGATAGCGGGCTGAGCCAAGGGATGGTGCTAGTGGATGGAGTGAGTGACCAGTGGTTGGTGCCAGCGGGCGGCTGGCATGAAAGACACTCCCTACATACCCTAGGGTTGGTTGGGAGCGTAGTGAGCACTGATTCTTCAGATCGGTGCTGGTTTTGCTAGTGAGTTTACATTTGCTGTTATGATATGTGGGATCATGTTGGAAGCCTGATTAGCACTGATTCCTCAGATAAGTGCGAGTTTTGTCATTAAGTTTTGTATGTTCTGTTATGTGGTGTGTGTTGTTGAGAACCTTGCTCTGAACTGATTTTCTAGATCATTCCTGATTTGTTATTTGCCCTTTTACATTCTGCCTTTACTACTATTAAAAGTTCTGTATACTACACTCAGACTCATGCTTGCGAGTGGGGAAGCATTACCCTTTTGGGGTGTCCAGGGAATAGTTGCCCCCCCCCCAAGCTGTTAGGCATAGCTTCTAAGCCTGCCTTACATCAGCATCTGACAAAGTGGGATTTTCTCCCACAAAAACTCATGCAGTAAATAAATTTGTTGGGCTTTAAGTCCCACAAGACTTCTTTTGCTGAAGTAGACTAACATGGCTGCCCCTTTGTAACTTGGGTTTCCCTAGGAGATGCAGGGCTCCTGAGGGTACAGGTAGTCTTAGCTATGGGGGGCAGGCTGGGCATTTGCCTAGCAATGTTCCCTCTAATTACTTGTAGCCTGTGTGTGCAATTTCTTTGTGTGCACAAAAACATTTCTTTGTGAGCACCAATATTAGCACTATTGAATTTTTTTGTTTGCAATTTATTTTTTTGTGTGCGCAGGTTTCATGACCTGTGTGCACACGTACACGCGCACAGCTTAGAGGGAACAGTGTTGCCTAGGGCTCCACACTGGGAGAGCCCCCCCTCCCACAGGGTCAGGGTTGATACCCAGAGCTGGGGGCTGGAAGGCAGCCTGTAAATGTCCTAGCTGCCCACTTGGCACACACTCATGTGAGCCAGGGTGGGAGCAGCTGGATCAGGGAGTGGCTCCAGGCCACCATCCAGCAGAGGTGGGGGCCAGGAAGGATTTGGGAGTAAGTGGATTGGGGAGATGGGGGGCAGAGGGCTGGTGGTGAGGCCGGGGAGGGCAGTAAAGTCAGGTGACGGGTGGCGAGACCAGCAGTGAGACCCACAGGGAGGCAGGGGGGCTGGCAGTGAGGTGGGGAGGAGGGTAGTGAAGTCAGGTGACAGGTGGCAAGACCGACAGTGAGACCCACAGGGAGGCAGGGAGGCTGGCAGGGACAGGTGGTGAGGCCAGGAAGGCTGGTGGGGGTCTGGCAAGTCCGGGGGGGGGGGGGAGTTAAGGATGGGGCAGTGGTGGGAGACCATCAGTGACTTTTCTCTGGGCCCCAGATTCACTAAGACCTTCCCCGCCTGGCAGGCATGCATTTGCTACCCCTTACCCTGCCTTCTTTACAGGTGGGTTGGATTGGGTTTTCCTAGGTGAGGTGGGGCTCCTGGAAAGTATTTGTCAGCCTTCATGCCCCCTTCCTGCTAAGGCTTGGGGCCCATAGAGTTTTGAGCTTATTCAAAGACATCCTCTGGGGTTCCCTGAGCAGTGTTATTTCCCCAGAAGGGGAGGAGAAGGAGACTTGTGTTACATGTGAGCAGGGGAGTGGGGGAGGGAGTGGAGCATACAGATTTACAGAAAGTTGAATGGGGAAGGCACTGCTGCTTCCTTCGACCCATAGCAAAAGAGGCCCCTGGCACAGCATTTAGGTAAGGAGGGGGCATACGACTGGCTTGAGGGGGGACCCTCGGATTGCTGGCCAGGGGAAGAACACAGTGTGTATGGGGGACCGGGCACCTCTCCCTGGGAAAGCCCAGCTTGGAAACGATTAGAAAAGAAGAAGTCACTGAGCCAGAGCTGTCTGCTGGAAATCCCTGCACAGCCCAGGAGGTCAGGGTTTCCGGGAATTGACTGCTGTGCAAGCAGTTAGATCAGCTCACATGTCTCTGAGTCTCACTCACTCAGAGCCAGTGTGAACCAGGTTGCTCTCCAGACAGGATCTACCCAGCCACCTCTTATGCCCCAGGGAAGGGTTTATCTTCAGCACCATGGGTCAGGCTGTCCTGCTCTGGGCCCTGGGCACCCTGACAGCTCTGGCAGGTAAGCAGCACAACCTGTCACCCCTCCTGCAGCCCCTGGTATGGCTGGCACTGCCCATAGCACCTCCTGGAGCCTGCCCTGGGCTTACTGAACTGGAGTGGTTGGGTCTATGGGTGGCCATACTGAAGAGAGGTGCTGGCTGGCTGGATCAAGGATCAGGAGAGAGAGAAAGAGAAAGAAGGAGAGAGAGAGAGCATGCTCATGACTGTTGCTGTGAATCTGGCCAGTCTTGCCTGTCCTTACTCTGGGGTTACTCCAGATTGGCCTGAGATTGGAGTCTGCCCCAGGCACTAGGCTGATAAAGTCAGGGGAAGGGGGACTTCCCTGTTGCTCATCCCACCTGGAACCATTCACCCCTCACTCATGGACTTTAAGCAGGGGTGGCTTTGCAAGGCCCAGGACACAGAATTCAGTCTGTTCATCATTGTCAAACCCAGCTGGTCAGGGCTCCGTTCTGTGCAGGAGGGTCACACCAGGGATACTCTAAGCTCATTATGCTCATCAGGCTAGGGGTGTAAACCAGTGTAATACAACTGCAGCCAAGAGAGCAGGGTCGATTCCCACTAGCTGAGGCTCTGATCCTGACTTCTTTCCAGGAAGGGCTGGGAATCCACTGAAAACAGGGGGGGTAAGGGGCTGAGTTCCTGTTTTGCGAGAGGCGTTGCGCAAGCCAGGGCAGAGTCCACAGACTCCTTGTTCTTTGGAATTCATCCTGGATGGGGGTGGGGGGGGGCAGACCTCCTCACCCAGCTGTGCTGTGTAAAAGCAAACAGCTTCTTCCCCGGAGTGCAGGCAGAGCTGTAACTAAGGAATTCAGCGCCCAGGACATGTTCTGATTGGAATGCACCTCCTACAACATCTGGCTCCTGAGGCAAGCAGTGAGAAACATGCCCTTTTAATGGAGGGGCTTAATGGAGCCGCTCCCGTACACCCAAGGCAAAGCCCCACTCGCCCTGCCATACTTATAGCCCTGCCTACAGGCCTCACTCTAAACCAGTGGTTCCCAACCAGTGTGCCAGGGCAACACCCAAAGTGTGCTGGGCCGAGACCTGGAGTTAAAGTTCCCTCCCTGCTCAGCCCAGCCATGTGGGATGTGCAGGGCTGCAAAAAGGCAGGGGTTAAAGTAAGGTGGAGGGCACCAGAACACAGTTCTGGGGCCCCCTATTTTTATGCAGGCAGCCTTTGGGTCCCCCTAAAAATAGGGGAAGGCCCCAGAATGTGGAGTTCCAGGGGTCCCCCTAAAAATAGCAGGAACAGCCTGAACGCAGTGTTCTGGTGGCTCCACCTTAGACCCAGCCAGTGGAGAGGGGCAGGAGGCTGGGAGTGGGTGAATCTCCCCCTGCAGGGCAGAGCAGGTTGTGTCAGGCAGCCTGCAAACAGCCAGGTAAGGGCTTGGGGGGGGGGGGGGGCTGCTTGGGGTTGTGTGCGGCAGATGTGTGTGTAGCAGAGGTGGGGGGGAGTGGCTGTGTAGCAGAGGGTGTGTAGCTGGGGTTGTGGGATGGCTGTCTGATTGGGGGTGTGTGTAGCTGGGATTTGGGGTGGCTGTGGGGGGGGGTATAGCTAGGGGCCGGAGGCCTAGTTCTGGCCCTGCAGTGATGGGAGGGTCCATCACAGGCAGCAGGGGCCTGGGAGAGGGGAGAACGTGACCCACTGGGGTGGGAGGGAGCAGCAGTGGGGTGAGGATTTGCTCTGGGTGGGAGGGAGCCATTCTGGAGAAAGGGGAAGTGGGTGCTGCACCAGGATCCCCTGCCCTACCTTCCCACGCCACAGGTTCCCCCTGCCTCCCCACAAAGCCACTCTTGTTCTCCCTTCCTCTCTTGCCATCCTTGTGCTATTCCACACATGGCTTCCCTTTGCCCCATTTGCCACCCCTGCCCTGCTTTGCTCCCCACACTCACTCCTGCCACTGCAAATGACTCCTGACCTCCCGTTTTGCTACCCCTGCTCTGCTACCCCTACTACCCCACATAGCAGCATTCCCCAAACACTGTGCCATGGTTCATGAATATTCATAAGTGATTTGAGTTAATTTGAATATTCATGAGTTTTTTAATGGTGGTTGTGCCTCAAAAAATTTGAAGGTATCAAGGTGTGCCACAGCAGAGAAAATGTTCAGAACTACTGCTCTAAACCTACTGACAGCCAGGACCAGAGTCCCCCTGCCTATGCCAGGGGCTGGGGAGATCAGGGCCACGCCTTGTGGTCATGGAGCATCCTGTCAATTTGACTGTAACCTGCATAGGGAGCAGGGGGATAACAGGCTGGGAGGGGGGCCATATTCTCTGGGTTCTCCTGCTGAGATATTGCTGGCGAACTATAATGTGCCAGTGTAGGAAACCCTTGCACCCAGCTGCCCCATAACGGAGGGTTGTGCCCTCATTAGCCCCAGTCTCACAGAGCCCTTGTTTGAAATGCTCCTCTGGAGGTTGCAGAGTCAAAGGGCTCCAAGTCTCTGCCCCTCCACTCAGTGGTTAAAGTATAATTTGATGGGACCTAGAATCTTCCTAATCTCTGGCTCCCTTCCTGTATTGTCCGGGTTTTCTTCATGTATGTGTGGGCCCCACCCCAGCTAGGCATTTGCAACCACTTCTCAATACCACATGCGTTGGTTATCGCTCCATAAAAATACTGGCCCCAATCCTGGCTTCACATGCTGCCCCCTCTACTTCTTTGCACCTCCATGACCTCGATCACAGCCTCACACTCTGCCTCTGCTGCCCCCTGGCCCTGATCCTGGTTTTACACACTGCCCCGTCCACCCCTCCCCCCCATCCCAGCCTCACACACCCCCCTTCCACCCACTACCCTCATCCTGGTCTCCCATGCTGCCCACTCTGCCACCTTTCCCTCATTCTGGCCTCATACGCTGCCCTGACTGCCCCTCCTACCCTCCACCTAGGCCTCACACGCTGCCCCCTCTGACCCCCTATTATCATCACAGGGAAAGGGTTCTCAGCCTTGCATTTTGGTTTTTACTGACATGAACAGCTGAAGTTGAATATTTTTTAACTAATATGGTAAACCTTTTACTGACTTCACTAAAAATGCCATAAACACAATACAATAATATCACAAAAGTGGTACTCACTCATGATAGTCTGTGCACAGGAATTTCAAATTATGCCATTGTTTTAGCTGCAGCTAACTGAATGGATACTAGTCTTTGGGCATGGGTAATAATAAGAAACAGGAAATTGACAAGTTCCAAAGTGGTGGCCATGTTACTCTATTTCAGCTGTAACCCTTCTGCCAGGGCAAGATGGCAGGACAAGGGCCAGGTTCTATATCGAGGGGTTTCCAAATAATGTTACAGCACCAACCAGCTCGAGCCCCCACCCAGTTTTCTGGGAAGTCATGCACTATTCCCTGGGCACCCCAAAAGGTTAATGCTTCCCTGCTCACAAGTGCGAGTTTGAGTGTAGTACACAAAACTTTTAGTAGTAATAAAAACAGAATGTAAAAGGCCCAAAAACAAAAATCAGCCCTGATCTGGAGAATCAGTGCGAAACAGGTTCCCAACAAACCCAGGGTATGTAGGGAGTGTCTTTCACTCCAGCTGTCCACTGGCACCACCCACTGGTCACTCACACTGCCCAGCCATCCACTGGCCGCTCTCACCATCTGCTGGCTCCGCCCACTGTCTGCTGGCTCCACCCACAGGTCACTCACTGTCCAGCCTGCCACTGGCCACTCGCTCCATCCACTGGCTCCAGCTGCTGTCTGCTGGCACCGCCCACTCACTCTGTCCACTAGCTCCGCCCACTGTCCACTGGCTCCGCCTGCAGGTCACTCATGCTGTCCACCTGGTCACTCTCACTGTCCACTGGCTCTGCCCACTGTCTACCAGCTCGCTCCATCCACTAGTCCTTTTCTGCCGTTTCAGCTCAGAGAGAGAGGGTTTTCCTCTCTCAGTGATTTCAGTTTTTAAACCTCAAATAGCTACAAACAGCTTCTTCCATTAAAATAAGGAAGAAATGCTTCACAAGAAGCCTGGCTAGAGCTATTCTTTAACAGTGGGGCAAGGGGGTGACGCAGTGCCTCTAGCATAACTTTAGACTGAGCAAATGCTAATCCCCACCCCCCTTTTTAACTTCATGAGGCTGAAAGCAGAGGGATGGCCCCTCTTTTCAGTTCCTTTTTGCTATTGGTAACTTTTACCCTTTAACCAACCTAAACAGAGTTTGAACAAGCAAGAGGGTGGCATATTACAAAAGACAGTTTTTCCATGTTTCTTTTCAGTAGAATTACAGATTTGTGATCAAATCAACCCAAATGCCATTACCTACATTGCCCGGCACCCATAGTGAGACTATGCCAATATGCTCTTTGCACTCAATGCAAGTACAAAACCCATGCAGATTAGTTGCCCCCCTTAGAAGCTGTTAGGCACAGCTTCTAGACCTGCCTCACACAGCAAAACAAACAGGGTCTGGTGTCACTTTAAAAGACTAACAGATTTATTTACTGCGTGAACTTTCGTGGCAGAAAAATCCCACTTTGCTTTCTTCAATCATCTGATGAAGTTGGATTTTTCTCCCATGGAAGCTCACACAATAAATAAATTTGTTGCTCTTTAAAAGTAACACCAGACTCCTTGAAGGAAATTGACAGTGTCACAGCCAGTGTAATTTTATGATTCAAGACTTGATTCTGAAGGAGGACAAAACAATCGAGGAACCTGTGGCACTTTCAAAGCATAACAAAGATTTGTTAGCCTTTAAAACTGCCATAGGACTCCTTGTCTGTTTTCCTGAATTAAACTAACATGACTAACCCTCTGGAACATGAACGAAGCAGGTGATGTTAGAATATAGTATGTTTTATTTCTATCCCACTTTACAGAGATTTTTATTTATTCACAGGGCCTTAGAGGTGATTTTTTTTTAACCATGGGTCTGTAAATTTATGGTGGCTCACGACCTCCGCTGCAGCCTAGTTTGTCTCCCTCCCTCTTCAAACACCCATCCCCCCCCAAAAAAGCAGAATGAGGATCTAAGGTTGGGCCTCTAGCCTTGCAAACCAGCCAGCTCACCTCCCCCTTTCCAGGCTTCCCCTCCTCCAGCAAACTCCCACAAAGCAGGAGGAGGAGAGAGAGAACACCCTGCTGCTTGCCTGGTCTCTGGCAATTGTTCACATGGCTGTCACATTCCCAACCCTCCTCCCTCTCAGTCCAACTCACACCATGGCAGTCCCGCCTCCCTGACCCTCCCACTCCTCACCAGCTGGTTCCCTGACCCCTGACCTCCAGGGTCCCTTCCTTACCTGGCTGGAGCTGCAGGGGTGTCCCCATTAGTTGCTCCCTGGCCAGGCTGCTCCTGCCCTCAGCATGCTCATCAGGGCAGCAGATTTCAAAACTGCCCAGCCTGGCCAGAACAGCAGTGCACAGAAGCCAGTGCTATTTTTAGGGGCCCCAGGATGCTGGCCCCTCAAATTTGTGGGCCCCACAATGGTGTTCTGGTGCGTTCCCGCTTACTTTAACCCCTGCCTCCACCAGGCCTTGCAGTGAAAGAAGAGACCCTGGGGCTTCCTGAAGCCAAGGGGAGGCTGGCCCAGCACCTGGCAAATAACAGGGGATTGGAACAGCCCAGTGGGGCAGTGTCTGACAGGCCAAGGAAATACAAAGACAGCAGCTGAGCTGTGTAGAGTAGGAAGCAGCCCCAGGCTCTGCAGGGAAGTTATTTCCATCCCGGTTCCACATGCAGTCCCTGACCCAGGCTGGGTGCTGCACAAACCTGCTAGACAAGTGAGCAGATTTGTTCCCCCGCTCACATCTGGGAGACAGGGCCCAGGCTGATACAGGGACAGCAGGAGCTGACCCACCTGCTCTGTTGCTGCCTGCTCTCCCCCCACCCCACCCCAGGAGCCAACCTTGCTTAGGGTCACCCTGATCTGGTTTTACTACAGGCATGGCCAGGAAGCATCATGTGATGGGACGTGGGTGCTTGCCATTTCAGGGGCCGTCCAGGACTCGTTCGAGGTGAGGGTTTGGCCAGAAGCCTCTGTGGTAGAGTATGGAGGGTCCCTCAGGATAAACTGCAGCAACACGTGCCTTGATGGCAACGCCCTTGGCGGCCTGGAGACCTCGCTCACTAAAGCCCAGAGTGGACATGGCCCTGGGTGGGTGGCCTTCCAGCTCATCAATATAAGCGAGTGGACATCAGCCCCAATGTGCTACTTCACCTGCCAAGGCTTTACCAAGATGGTGTCTGCAAAGATCTCTCTTTATAGTAAGTGCCTCCATCCCCCAGCTGCAGTGGGCTGGCCTGGGCTTTTGTGCCACAGAGAGTTCCTTGGGACAGCAAGTGCTAGAGAAAGTGAGACCTCACCTCAGAAATGGGTTACAAAGATCCCATCTCACCCCAGGGTGAGGGACTGGCTGGCTTAGGGCAAAGGGGAATGGAACACGGGGCCTTTCTCCCCAGTAGGGCATCAGCGGGTCTGGCCCCAGAGCAGAGACTGTCTGGGTGGGGAGAACAGAGGGGAATGGGACACCAGGCCTTTCCCTTGAGCCATGCAACACCGGAGTATAGGTACCCTCTGGCAGCTTTTGGGTGAGATGAGTTGTTGCATCTCAGTCCAGGTCCCAGTAGGACAAAATCTAGAGCCCTGCCCCAAAATATACCTGCTGCCAGTCAACACGACTGAGGGTGACCCTCCTGCCTAGTGGGGACCCTCCGGGGCAGGGCTCTGCTTGTTGGAGATCTTGTCCTGCAGCTTTCCCTGGTTGGGGCCAGGGGATTCACCTCCAGGCTCTCAGCTGCACCCAGGTTTTAATGGATCCAATTCACCAACTTTCCATTTCTCCCCCTCTGGTTCTAGGGGTGCCGGAGCAGGTGGTGCTGGAGCAACTCCCCGAGCTGGAGCTGGGCCAGGCCTATAACCTGACGTGCCGGGTTCCAGATGTGGCTCCCGTCAGTCATCTCACCGTGACCCTCTTCCAGGGAAGACAAATGCTGCACACAAAGGCGTTCCAGAATGATACCAGGACTGGAGCCAACAACATCACGGTGACCCACACGATAAACACTCAGCGACAGCACCATGGGCAGGAAGCCACCTGCCACACAGCCCTGGACCTGAGACCTCATGGGCTGCTCTTTTCAGAGACCTCTGCTGCAGTGGAGCTCAGGGTCTATGGTGAGTTCCTTCATTGTACACTCCATACACCAGAGACACCGGCTGTACAGGAGGGACACTGGGCCATGTGCTGGCAGCTCACACTCAACTCCCGCATGCTTTGCCAAAGCACCAGGCTCCTGCTGGTTTTCCCTGTTTGCCCAGCTCCCTGCTCCTCCTGCCGACATTCACCCCCCACAGGGAGCATCAGATGCTCCCTGGGCAGGATGGATTCCCTGTTGTTCTGGGCCAGTCACTGTCAGTTCCAGGTTGGGAGCTGAGATCTGTTCCCCCAGGCGCTCAGGATTTCCAAGGATTATCTCCTTGTGAGCTTCCTTAATGCAGACAGCTGCATCTCCTGCTTTTTATGCAACCAAGTGAGCAAAGCCCCCATGAGTCTCTAACTACACACAGCCCAGCCAAGCCCAGCTGCCAACACACAGAAACACATCGAGTGCCAAGAAAGGTCACAGCTATTTAAAGAGATGCCAGCCCACAACAAAGCCCTTAACAGAGGGGGAGGGAGGGTGTTAGACCAGTGGGGAAGGGACCCAAGGAGGAGCGAGTGCAGTGTCTGGCCACAGGGTGGGACACCCCACCCATCTGCCAGAGGGACAGTCCCTGGGCAGGATTGTTCCACACACAGCACCCAGAGAATGACAAAATTTTCTAGTGCTGGGTCTGTGCCTCTCATGGCACCAGGATCTTAACTTCCCCTTAGGGGTGACAGTTTCTCTGCCTTTTTCAACCTTCCCCTCCCTGACCTTTTCCAGGGTGGGGCCCGGCCCAGCCTGGCTGGAGCAGGGTATGGTGCATGCCCTTGGCATCCCTAAAGGGGCGTTGATGACACCAGAGTATGAAACAGGGCCAGGACCTTAGGTGTGTGGGGGTGGAAAGACAGCGAAAGGGGACGTGGGGGGCATAGATACACTCGGGGGCTGGAGGACAAGAAGGGAGGTAACATGGGGCTACATAATTGTGTGACTAGTCAGAGCTGGAGCAAATAGCACCTCAGCCCAGTGTCGCCACACAGGGCCGAAACTAGGCATTTGGGCCCCCAGGACAAGCATCTCCAGATGTGCCCTCCCCGGACCTGGTCTGATCCAGCCAGAGGTCTGTCCCCAGCCACTGGCAGCAGGCCACAGGGAGCTGGATCCATCCCTGGCAGCTGCCAGGAGCCTGCCACCCGGAGGAGGTTTCAGGTCCCCACGGCCTGCCGGCAGCAGCTGGGGCTTTACCTGTCCAAAGCACCAGCATGGTCCATGGGCTGGAGCTGCTTCCCCCTGCCCCCCC
>ML682037.1:154464-259435 GCA_007922195.1 Podocnemis expansa
CCCCCCCCCCGAATAAAGCCCTCCCCCCCCAGAAAGAATAAGAACTAAACTAGGAGATGAGGGTAGACTGCCCCCTTTCCGGTGAACCCCCAGGGAATTATTCTGCCCCATGAAGAGGGGGTCACCACTAGATAAAGATCCAGCCGATTAAGAGGCCTTCTGTCTCGAGATGGATTATGGCAAATTTCTGGTGTGCCCACACCACAAGGTGGTATTGGTGGTGGTGTGACCACAGGTACTGGGGAAGTAGCTGGAACTGAAGAGGATGTTGTGTCCGGTTGGTCCAGAGAGGCTGAAGGCATTGAAGGGGTGGCTGAAGCAGGAGAAACATGAACACTAGTTTCATGCTCTGATGTTGTATCATCAGTAAGGGTGAAGGCAGATATGTCTGCTGGAGATGCATCTTCTGGATGGATATGACGGAGAAGCAACTGATCTGCATGCCGTCGCCAAACTAGGCCACTCACTGTCTGGACAGAATAGGAAACAGGTCCTATCTGGGCAGTGACCGTTGCTGGAACCCATTTAGCTCCTGAAGCATAGTTTCGAGCAAGAACTGGCTGTCCAATACTGAAGGTGCGGCCCTTTGTTCTTGGTGAATGTCTGCTGACCTGGTCCTGCTGTTGGCATTGAACCACTTGCCATGTGTCTCGTGGTTTCAACAAATCAAAGCAAGAGCGCAACTGCCGTCCCATCATAAGAAAAGCTGGAGATGCCTTAATTGTAGCCTGTGGAGTGTTTCTGTAGCAAAACAAGAAGTTGTCCAGACACTTTTGAAGAGGTGAACATCCCTATGCAGATTTTAGACCTTGTTTCATAGTCTGTACGAACCTTTCAGCAAGTCCATTGGTGGAAGGATGATACGGTGCTGACCTGATGTGATGTATTCCACTGGCCTTCATAAAAGTTTCAAAATCCTGAGAAATGAATTGTGGTCCATTGTCACTCACCAGCTGTTCTGGAAGACCATAACGACTAAAAAAGCCACGCAGGCTCTGAATAGTGGTTTCTGTAGTAGTGGACTGCATTACAGAAACTTTTGGCCATTTTGAATAGGCATCCAAAGCAATTAAAAACATACATCCTTCAAATGGGCCAGCAAAATCAACATGGATATGTTGCCATGGCCTTTCGCGCCAATCCCACGGGTGAAGAGGTGCCAACTGAGGTGCGTTCCGGATGCTCTGGCATGAGGTACAAGCTCTAGACGTTTCTTTAATTGCCCTGTCTAAGCCCGGCCACCAGAAATAGCTCCGTGCAATTTCTTTCATGCGCACTATGCCGCAGTGACTTGAACGGAGCTGTTCCAACAAATGTGGTCTTAATGAAGGTGGGATAATGACATGCATACCCCACAACGAACACCCAGATTGGGTCGATAACTCTGTCCTCCTAGACACATAGGGGCGGAGGTCAGGAGAGCCCTGAGAGTCAAGTAAGAATGTTCCATGCATCACGAAATCCATAACTTGTGAGAGTACTGGGTCAACCCGTGTTGCTTTCTTCACTTGAGTAGCCGTGACAGGTGTGTTTTCCACCTGTTCAAAGTAAAAGATTCCTTCCTGACCCTGATCCTGACGGTGTGCCGGTAAGGGTAGCCTTGAAAGGCCATCAGCATTGCAATGCAAAGAGGATTGCCTGTACTTGATTTCATATGTGTATCCAAAAAATATCATCCGCCTAGCAGCCAAATGTGGGATGCCTGTGTGTGGCCCCAAAATTGATGTCAGGGGTCGATGGTCAGTGAGAAGTGTGAACTTCTTTCCCCACAGGTACTGGTGAAATTTCCAAACGCCAAAAACAATGCCCAGTGCTTCGTGTTCAATTTGGGCATAGTTAGTTTCTGCTTTAGTCAGGGAGCGTGAAGCAAAAGCGATAGACCTCTCTTCACCAGAAGGCATAATATATGACAATACAGCCCCTACTCCATAAGAGGAGGCATCACAAGCCAACTGCAGGGGCAAAGATGGGTCAAAATGTGTCAGAACCTTAGAGTTTACCAGTCAGCATTTAGCTTCATTAAATGCAACATCACAGGCTTCAGTCCAGTTCCAGGCCTTTTTTGGGCCAAGAAGCTCATGTAGGGGTCTCAGGAGCATCACCAATTGTTGAATAAACTTGCCATAATAGTTTACTAAGCCTAAAAAAGAGCGAAGTTGGCTTACATTCTGAGGTAGCGGAGCATCCACGATAGCCTTAACCTTGGCTGGAGACTTATGGAGACCATCAGCATCAATTATATGTCCTAAATATTCAACTGAGGGCTGGAAAAACTTACATTTGTCTCTGTGAACACATAGACCATACTCTTCCAGTCTTTGCAGAGTAGCTTCCAAGTTCGTAAGGTGTTCCTCCTCATTTTTGCGTGTGACCAGGATGTCATCCAGATAGCACTGTACTCCTGATAAACCACTCAAAATCTGATCCATTACCCTTTGGAACAAAGCTGGGCCTGAAGTAATGCCGAAAGGTAAACGACAGTATCTGTACAACCCCTTATGTGTTATGATTGTCAACAATTCTTGAGATTCTTCTTCAACATGCATCTGTAAGTACGCCTGACTCAAACCAATCTTGCTAAATTTTTGTCCTCCAGCCAAACCTGCAAAGATGTCCTCAATGTGGGGAAGAGGATATTGTTTTGCACATAACACTGGGTGACAGTGACCTTGAAATCTCCACAAATCCAAATGGAGCCATCCTTCTTCACTATTGGGACAATGGGTGTCGCCCAATGGCTGTGAGTAACTGGCACTAAGACTCCCTCCTTGACTAACCGCTCCAAGTTTTCTTCCACTTTGGGTCTGATGGCAAATGGCACCATGCTGGCCTTCAAACATTTTTTTTGGCAATCAGGCTTGATATTTAATTTCACAGTGATTCCCTTCATACTGCCTAAGTCTTCACTGAAAACAGCAGCGTGTTTCGTTAGTACTGCTGCTAGATTCATTTCTTCTTTAGTCAATTGATGCACTTGTGACCCATCAAGTTGGATTTTCCTGACCCAAGATCTTCCCATAAGGGTTTGGTAATTCCCCTTCACCACAAACAGTGGTAGCTTTGTGGTCTGTCCATTAAGTTCTACTTTCACATCAATAGTACCCAACAGGGGAACTGTCTCTCCAGTATATGTCTTCAAAACGACTACTGTCGGCTTAAGTGGCAGATGTCTAAAGTCTTTCTCATACACAAGGTTAGAAACTAATGAAACTGCTGCACCAGTGTCCAGTTCCATGCGTGTAGGTTTGCCTTCCAACACAGGTGTTACCCAGAATTTACGTGGGCCAGCTGTTATAGACAAAACATGGAGGGAATCTTCATCTTCCAATTGGGTGTCACTATGATCACCTGTATTCTGCTCTACTGCATGCAGAATTTCCCTCTTAGTCCGCCAAACCAACGGCCCATTTTTCTCAGGTCTGCCTCTTCTGTTTGGCTCACCCTTCCTTTGTTTGCAGGCATGTTCAATGTGCCCTCTCTTACCACATTGTCGACACAGTAGTTCTTTAAACTGGCACTCTGATGCAAGGTGGTCCTGCTTCCCACACTGGTAACATTCCTGTCTCGCCGGTGCCCTGGGGGCAGGTTGTAGGGATACTTTACGGACACTGACCCCGATCTATTGCATGTCTTGGGTGACGTGTTCCATGGAGACTGCAGTTTCCACAGCCTTCTGCAAGGTGAGTTTACTTTCAGTCAATAGGCATTTTTGTGTTGATTCACTGTGCAGGCCACACACCAGCCTGTCACGCAGCATTTCCTCTAACATGTTCTTGAAGTCACAGTGTGCTGCCAGCTTCCGCAGAACTGCTACAAATTGTACAACTGATTCACCTTCACCTTGGTTCCTTTGGCAGAACCTACACCTCTTTGCAATTACTAGTGGCTTTGGGGGAAAATGTGCTCCCAGAACTTCCACTAGGTCCCTGTAAGGTTTCTGCTTTGGCTTCTCTGGATAAAGCAAATCACATAGCAAATTATAAGTCTTAACTCCAATGACTGTTAGAAAAACTGGTACCTTCTTCTCATTAGTTATGTTGTTTGCTATTACAAAATTTTGAAATCGGGCTGTATATGTCTGCCACAAATCTGCCGAATGATCATATGCTTCAAAGGTTGTAGTAAGTAAACCCATAATGCCCTCTTGTGGTTATTGTTTGTCTCTTCACTTAACAGCAGGCAGATCAGCTTTCAGAATAGCCAGCCAGCCTTATCTCTTCCTTGTACTTAACAACAGGCAGATCAGCTTTCAGAATAGCCAGCTAGCCTTTAGGCAAACAGATCAGCTTTCACAGCTACAACCCAACCCCCATGCAAGCAGTAAAATAAAGTTTTGCTTCTTACATTGCATTCTGGTTTTCCAAAGTTGCCAGGATTGCTGAGGATAGCCAACTCCATCACAAATCCCATCCTCTGTCGCCAGATGTAGAGTTTTAGGGGAAATTATAAACCAATAAGGAAAGGCACCATATTCAGAGCTGTGTAAGGAGTCTTTATTGAAAGAGAACTGAGAGAGAGAGGACCTGCAGACAGGTTTCCCTAGCACCTAAACGACCCTCCCATTTATCCCTATGACAACCCCAATGACCCTAGGTAGTCCAAAACACCACAGCACCCAGAGAGGAATATGCCTCCAGGGCCATGTAGGGGCTGCAGCTGTCAGCTGTTGGGCTCTTTCTAAACTTCAGTACCTGGGGCTTTGCACTGGGTGCCCTGCCCTAGTTACAGCCCTGTCGCCACATCTCCAGATTCCCATGCTGGGGCCTAGGTGGCCCCACTAATACCCTGCAATGGCTTTTCTCATGTGCTGCAGCTTTCCCAAAGCCTCCCCGGCTCCGCACTCCTGCCTACTTAGAGGTGGGCACCGAGGCAACTGTCCGCTGTGAAGTGACTGGGATCTTCCCTGCGGGAGAGGCCTGGTTCAACCTGTCATTTGGGGGAGAGCCTGTGACCTTCACCATCTCCACGTCAGATGACACAGCGACCGCCGAGGCCATGGTTGGATCCCAGGCCCCAGGACAGTGGGAGCTGAGCTGCACCGTGACCGTGGGGCCCATGTCTAGATCAGCAGAGGAGAACGTTCTTGTTTACAGTGAGTGTCTGGGGGGTTGCCCAGCTGCACCCAGGCGGGACCTGCAGACATTGCATCTCCTCAGGGGAGCCATATGAGTGACAGATGCTCAGTAGGCCAGGCAGCACAGAGGCTGGGCGGGTCTCTGGGGTTTGAGGTCATTTGGTTTTCTCCCCCTGGACTTGCCATCTGAGCTTTCAGGCTGAGACTGGGGAGTTAATACTCCTAGCCCGATTTCCCACAGCCCCCAGTTGCAGACCCCCTTCCAGCCCCTGGGGAGAATGGAGGTGAGCCCCCACTTAGCCCTAGCGTCGCCTGGTCTTCAGTCCTTAGTAGACCCTCTGTGTTTCTCTGAGCTGGCTCCCTCTCCCACCCCTGAACCAGGGCTACTCACAGTGAGCCAGCATCTCCCTGACAATCCCTCAGTGTCTGTCCAGGGACTGCTCCAGATCAGCCCAGCGCTCATTTTGCCTCATCTTCAAGTACCTGACAAAGTGGAATTATCTCCCACAAAAGCTCACATGATAAATTAATTTGTTAGTCTTTAAAAGTGCCACCAGACTTCTTGTTTGTTTTTCTGACAAGTTCCAAAGGGGCAGCCGTGTTAGTCTAGTTCAGCAAAACAAATGAGGAGTCTTATGGCACTTTTAAAAACTAACAAATTGATCTAATGCATGAAGTTTCATACTTATACATTGAACAAACAGGTCAGTCTCTGCACAAGAGAGTAAGTGGACACAAATCTGACATCAGAAATAACAAAAACCATTAAAAAAGCAATACAGGAACACTTCAATCTTTCTGGTCACTCCATGGAAGATATGTCAATTGCTGTACTTAAGCAAGTTAATTACAAACCAAAGCTTCAAAGAGCAACTGCAGAGTTAGAATTCATATGGAAATTTGACACCATAACCTTTGGCTCAAACAGAGATTTTAACTGGTTTTCTCATTACAATAAGTGACTTTCCCCTATCTCTATCTCTCTCTTTTGCTGCACCTTTGTGGTGTCCCGAGAGCGTGGAACTGGCTGTGAAGGGAGACCTCGCCTGCCAGAGCTGGTGGGAGGAAGGGGCAAAGCCTAATGGATTTAGCTACCAGTCTGTCCATAGGGCAACTTGAAGGAGAAATTTAGGCCTAGGTGCTCTAAGGTATATAGGTGTCTAACTCCCATTGGGTCTGGGCCAAACGCCCATGGGACCTGGCCTTGGCCCAGACCTGTGTTAAACTTTAATAGGTCTGGCACCCTAGCTGACGTCAACCTGGCCATCCTTCTGCTCTTGAGTGAACCGTCTTGCCATTGGAAAGACAGCAAGTGTCTCTCGAAGCGGGGCCTTGACACAGCCTGGTTCTGATGCAGCCCTGTCTCCTTGTCCTACAGGCCTCCCTGAGCCCACCCTGGAAATAAAAGAGGCCCAGACCCTCGTTAACAATAGAGTCAACTTTACCTGCCATTCCCCGGAGTCCAAGCCACCTGGCGTTCTGCTTCAGCTCAAAGATACAGAGCAAGTCCTGCGCACCAGCACCCCACCCCTGGTGCAGTTCTGGCTGATGGCACGTGAGGAAGACGATGGGAGGGAGTTCGAGTGTGTAGCAAAGTTTAATTCAAGCATCCCTGCCATGAAAAGCAAGTGGGCTCGGCTCAGTGTCACCTGTGAGTACAGAGGGCCAAGATCTATAGCTGAAGTTCCAGTGCATTTGTGCCTCCAACCCCCACATGGCCAGCAAGCAACCCCCTGACACACACAGGTGGGAGCTGAGTTCCCCAGGGTCTCAGTGCCTCTGCCAAGGATTAGAGTCCAGTACCCAGCCTAGCCGCCTGCTCACAGCACACTTGCGCTCCCACGAGCTTTTCATTAGACAGACTCCGCTAGGCTAGTGACTCGCCTTGTGCCACAAACGGGGGCTGTTCCTGGGCCAAGCAGAGGCATGCCCAGGCTGAGTCCAACTGGTACAAGTGCTAAAGTAACCCAGGCTGAGCCTGGGACCCGCTGTGCCTAGTAGTGCCAAGACCCTGGCCAGTCCTAAATGTCCCCCCCACTGTAAAAAGTGCTGCCCCATACAGAACCAGGGACCCTCTGGAACTACGCAGCACAGGGCAGTTTAACCAACCCCCCCTCCTGCTTCCAGATCCGCCCAGAATGGACGACTCCAGCTGCCCCAGTAACCACACTTGGGTGGAGGGGACGCAACAGAACTTCTCGTGCAGGGCTTGGGGGAACCCAGCACCCACCGTAGTGTGCAGGAAAGATGGGGCACCCTATGACATCGGGGTGCTGCAGCTGGTCAGCAGACAGGACACCGGGACCTACCACTGTGAAGCCACCAATCCCCACGGCCAGGCCAGCAAGGAGGTGACCGTGCAGGTGCAGTGTAAGTGGCTGTTGGTGGATCCCCCTCATTAGGAGGCCAGCAGGCAACTTGGGGGGAGACCTGTGAAAGCACCTAAGTGCAAGTAACTGGGTCTATTTGGTAAAACCTGCTAGCCTCAGATGGGTCCCCCAGAGCTGTGGGGTCCTGTATGGGGCATCCGGCTGCTGTTCTCTAGCTGGCCATTCTGCTCCACTGCTCCCTTCTAGTCTTCTCATCACAGACTCTTGTGTTTTTCAGGCTGGGCCCAGGCACTTCCCCACTCTGGGCCCAAGGGGGGGGCGGGTCCTTGCATCCATCCTACCCCACAGTGAGAGGGGATGAGGCAGGAAGCCTGGCAGTGTCTCAAATCACCTCTGTCCAACCCCTTCACCTGCTAATTCAGTGTACTGGTAATATGACAGAACAAGGACCAAAATTGGAACCCTGTCATGCCAGGTGATGCCCAGCCCAAGCCTGGGCCCCCCACTGCTCCAGAGTCTGCCCCAACCAAAACCAGGAATCCCTCTGGCATTATGCAGCACTGGGCAGATTAACCAACCTTCCCCTTCCACTTCCAGATCAGCCCGGGATGGATGACTCCAGCTGCCCCAGTAAGCAGACCTGGGTGGAAGGGACACAGCAGAACTTCTCATGCAGGGCCTGGGGGAACCCAGCGCCCACCTTGGTGTGCAGGAAGAATGGGGCAGCCTACAACATCAGGGTGCCATGGCTGGTCAGAAGACAGGACCCTGGGACCTACCACTGCGAAGCCACCAATGCCCTCGGCCAGGCCAGCTGGGAGGTGACCATTCAGGTGCAGTGTAAGTGGCGGTTGGTGGATTCCCCTCGTTGGGACCCCAGCAGGAGGCTCTGAGGCTGGCTTGTGAAAGTGCCAGAGCGCAAATGACTGGGTCTCTTTGGTAAATCCTATCCGCTTTCAGTGGGTCCATCAGAGCCGGGGGGCCTGTATGTGGCATCTAGCTCCTGTTCTCTCCCTGGGCATTCTGCTCCACTCTTGTGCTTTGCAGGTTAGGCCTGGGCACTGCCGCCCTCTGGGTTCAGGGGATGGGTCCCACATCGAGAGCGGATGGGGCCAGCAGCCTGGCAGTTTCTGGAATTGTCTCTGTCCCATTCCTGCACCTGCTAATTGGGTGTAAAATGACAGAACAAAGACGAAGATCGGTACCCATCACACCAGGCACTTCCCAGACCAAGCCTGAGGCCCCCACTGTGCTAGGGACTGCCCCATCCAAAACAAGGCACCCCTATGGAATCCCCCACTGCTCAGGTGCTGCCCAACTGAACCTGGTTCCCCTGCTGCACCAGATGTGCACTGCAGATACATCCATTGCCCCAGAGAGTGCTCCCAGTCTAACTAGACAAGCCAGCCACAGGATGACTCATTCTGCCCATTTTACAGATAGGGCACCTGGGGCCCTGAGTTCTTTCTAGTGACTTCTAAGGGCTTTGACTCAGCCTGATCACATGACGCAACCGTGCAAGAAGCTGGTGCCTTGCACACAGGTCTCTGGCCCCACTCCAGAGGCCAGTGAGGAGTGCCCAGTGAGGAAGCAGCTGAAGCAGGGCAGAGCGGTGTCCATTGCAGCAGCCTAGTGGTGGGCAGGAGCTGGCAGACCACAGCACTGGGCAGTTTAACCAACCTCCCCCTCCCACTTCCAGATCCACCCAGGATGGATGACTCCAGCTGCCCCAGTAACCACACTTGGGTGGAGGGGATGCAGCAGAATTTCTCGTGCAGGGCTTGGGGGAACCCAGCACCCACCGTGGTGTGCAAGAAGGAGGGGGCAACCTACGACATTGGGGTGCTGCGGCTGGTCAGCAGACAGGATGCTGGGACCTACCACTGCATAGCCACCAACACCCACGGCCAGGCTAGCCAGGAGGTGACCATCCAGGTGCAGTGTAAGTGTCCGTTGGTGAATTCCCCTCGTTAGGAGCCCACAAGTGATTCTGGGGGTGGCTTGTGATAGTGCCAGAATGCAGATGACTGGGTGTCTTCAGTAAATCCTGCCGGCTTTAGGTGGGTTCCCCAGAGCCGTGGGGCCTGTATGGGGCATCTGGCAGCTATTCTTTGGCTGGGCATTCTGCCGCAGTGCTCCCTTCTGGCCTTCTCATCACTGGCTCTTGTGCTCTACGGGCTGGAACTGGGCACTGCCACACTCTGGGCCCAGTAGGCAGGTTCTCACATCCGTCCTCCCTCAGAGCAAGTGATGATAGGACCAACAGCCTGGCAGTATCTGGAGTCCTCTCTGTCCCAGCCCTTTGCCAGCTAGTTGGGTGTAACATGATGGAACGTGGACTAAGACTGGGCCTGGGTCCTGTCACCACCGATCACTGCCCAGACCCAAACCAGACCAGGATCCTGTCACACCGGGTGTTGCCCAGACCTTAACCAGATCAGGGCTCCATCATGCTGGGGTGCTGCCCAGATACAGCATCAAGGACAGTCCCTGCCCCAGAGAGCTTGCCATCTAAACATACAGTGGGTGAAAGGGGAAACTGAGGCACAAAGCAGGTGAGCGAATTGTCCAAGCCCAGTGGCTCAGGGGAGAAGACCCCAGGTGTCCTTAGTCCCAGTTCACTGCCCACTGCCCTACCCACTAGGCTGAAGTCCTCTCCCTCTTCCTCAGCCTCCCTCCTTTTTTTAGCAGATCATCACATCAACCTACTGCTGGTCATCCTGTTGCCACTGGCTGTGGCTGTGGTTGCTGTCTTGGGTGTTGCTGGTTATTTTCTCAATCGCCGATGGAGAATCCGGCTGAAACAGACCGAGGAGGTCAACCCAGTTGAGCAGATGCAGCTGCGCCCAAACGGGGCCACACAGGACGCACCTGAAGTGGAGCATGGCAGTGTCTAAGCCTGGACTGCAGTGACCCAGAGGCCTGGGGCTCCTAGCTGCTGGTCTTCCCCTTCATCATGCTGTGGGAGAGTCCAGGAGGCCCCCTGTTAACCCATAGGACGCTGCACATGGCCCGCCTGTGAATCCAGGCAATGCCAAGAGCCTGGCAGTTCTTTGGACTTGTTGGGCACTGGGACAGAATGAGAGGGGTCTTCTGGAGAGGGCAGGCACCTCAAGCACATCTGGGGGAAGAATCTGCCATGTCCTTGGCTTGAGGGACATTTGTGGAGCTGAGATCTGCCCCACTGGGGAAGCAGGTGGCTGGGCGACCCCAGACCCAGCAAGAAACAGCTCTGACACTACTGTGTGAGAAATCCACCTCTACTAATGGCTCCTCATCTCTGGGGAGGCACTTGGGAGCTGCAGTCAAGGTGGAGGGAGGCTGCCACCCAGGGAAGGAGAGAGAGAGACCCTGAGCAGTAAGTGTGGAAACAGTTCAAGACTAATGAGCGGACCTTTGGGAGTCTCAACGTTGGGCAGATGAGCCAGGGCACTGGGTGTGCTGAATCACAAACCCCTGTGGTCATGCATCCCCTGCCTCGGCAGTGGGTGCATTCAAGCCATTCCACAGCCTACAAGGGGTGAGAGGATGTTAACAGAGGCTGTCGTTTTTGGAAGCAAAATCCCCATTGCTGCACCAATGGGCAGAGAGAACTGAGCGTGGGGGAGAGACCCTGCTGGGGGCGGGGGGGTGGAAATGATTTGGGTGTTAGCAATTCCAACATGCTGGTAAAGTACTGTTTGGGCTTTTCTGACTAAGTGGCTTGTTAATAGCCCGCCTTGGTGCTGTCAGAGTTACACAAAGCTATGCCAGAATCCCTGGAATAGTTCTCTAGAACACCTCAGGACCTACCATTTAGGGTTCTTATGCTGCAGAGTCTGCTCCCCACTCCCACACCTGTCCCCCCATCCCTCATGTCTCCACACCCCAATGCAGCCAGCTCCTGACTCTGGCCTTGGAGGACTCAGCCCCTCCTCGCTTTGCTGAAGTCTCCCTGGGAGGTTCTTCCATGCCCCAAATGGCCAGGCACCCTCCTTGCAGGCAGAACCCAGCCAGTCTTGGCATCAGAAGGGTTTATTAGGACTCAAGGTAACAGTAGGGAGACTTTGTTAGCAGGTCCCTGGGAATCCACTCCCTGGCCCCCTGACGGGCGACCGATTCCTCCCAGTCATCAGCTAGACACCCTGCTCAGCCTTGCCCCAGTCCATGGTTTCTTTTCTGGGCAAGCTGTTATAACTTGTCCTAGCTGTTTTGAGCCAGGAGGGCAGCAGGCCCTGAACACTCATGGTGGTACATGTGACTGGGGAAGGTCCCTCCACCCTCTAGTGGTCCCTGCCATCATCACAAACCAGGTCCCATCATGGACATACATGAGTAACATGAGGGAAACTGAAGCACGCTCCTCACTCAGAGGAAACTTTGGGATATCTCTACGTCATCATGGGCTGATGGCATTTGCAGAGCATATCTCAGGGCCAGGAGTTCCCAAGGAGCTTTGGTCAGCACAAAGGGACTGTCTGGCAGCAGTGGCAGGCTTAGACATTCCAGAGCCCTGGGCAAAAATGATGAATGGGGCCCCCTACACAATGGGGCCTTGGCAAGCATCTCCCAGAACCTCACAGTCTTGCTGGGGTCACTGCTAGCCCCCGGCCTCACCACCAGGCCCCCCCAGCCCCTCCAGCCTCACCAGGCACCTGCCAGCCCTCTAACCTCTGAGCCGTGGTACAGGGGCCCCTCTCCCAACAGCACCATGGGCAAATGCCCATGCTAGCACCTACCTAGCCGCCCCGCTAAGACCACCTATGTCTGGCAGCTGGCTCTGGGGTTCAGCCCTGACAGAGGGTGCTGAGCACCTGCAGAGCTGGTCCTGAGCCTCTTGGGCAACCCAGCCCTGCCTTCCCAGGCCTCGTGCCTCTGCTGCCTGCCCTTTTGTCACTATCTGCCCCAAGAGGCATGATGGGTGTGAAGGGAGCCCTTGGCGCCATCCTGTACGTCACAGTGCTCTATGGTCCCTCCAGCCCTGCAAATTTACACCAGGATTGGAGCACCTTGGATGAGCCTCCTCCATCCTCTTTGTTCTTTGATCCATCACCAATTCCTAGCGTTTAAGGCCAGAGAATCCCCCAGCTCTCCCCATCTGGCCCTGCCTAGTGCTGGCCTTCCATTTGGCCCAGCACACCTCTGACGCCATTGAGTCTCCAACCGTTGGTTTACCTAGAGCAGACCAGGACAGGAGCCCAGGCTGTTCTGGGCCAGGGCAGAGGCCAACTGAGCCCAGCACCATGGCAGAGAATTGATATGGGGCCGTGTGATTCCAGGGCCCCTTACTAGACAAGAAGGCAGCAAAGCCCCAAGGTCCCTGCTGCTCTGACCCAAGGCAAGAACCTTCCCAAGCTCAAATAAAACAGCACCGCACATGAGCCAGAAGCAACAGCCAGGCCCCTGGCCCAGCACCAGCCCAGACCAGCCTGGCCAGCATCCCCATTCCTACCCACTCCCCAAGACACCGCAGCCCCTTGGGCCCTCGAGAAGCCACCCTCTGCAAGTCTTGGGGACCCACCAGCCTGTGCAAAGCCCCAGGAACCCAAAGAGCTCACCGGACCTGGATGAGCTGCCCTCTGCTGAGGACCTGGAAGAACCACAGACCAACCCAGAGCTGAGTGGACCTGAGGAACCAACTGAACCCAAGGACCTGGACAAGCTACCTTCTACTGAGAGCACCACATAGCTGCCTTACCTCCCACCCCCTGAAGATATGGAGGGTTTCTGGAGCCTCCCACTGGCCATACACCCAGTCAAGCCCTAGCACTCTAGCAGACAAGGTACTCCAGGAAAGGGAGAGAGGAAGTGTCCCAGGGAGGCCAGGGGCCTGTCTGGCAGTAGGACAGCGTGTTTTGGCAGGGGCCCTGCTGCTCTTCAATGGGATGCCCTCACAGCTATTCCGGCCATGGGCTGGGACGCAATGGAGGTGGGTGGGCCTATGCCCCCTCCTCCCCTACCCTCCAGGGTGACTGCGCCTGGGCTACTTATTCCCCAAATCCAGCATCTGACCTGACTTCGGAATGACATTGCTGCCTGCCCTTCCCTGCCTGAGGGCTGGGAGGCATCTTTGTTATAGGAGGACATTTCCCAACGGTATTTTGTCAGGAATGAAAATGGCGGAGCCCCAACCACAGCTTGGCTCAAGAGCCGGAGGCTATATATGACCACAGGGCTGCTTATGGCTGTGTGCAGTCTGCAAAGAAAGGGGGGTCACTATTTTCAGTGTATCTCTCCAGAGCCAGCTCCCTGCAAGTTCCTGGAGCAGGGTGTGACGTGTCACTACCATGTCATGTGCCCGCAGTGCACAGGGTGGGAGGGCTGGCCAAAGCTGAGCAGGGCCATGCTCCTGCAGCCAGGCAGGTAGCCTTGATTGCTGGTATTGCACAGAGGCCACAACTGAGCTCAGTGATCATCGTGCTCAGGGCTACCCAGATTCTGACCGAGGTCAGGGCCCCATCATGCTGGCCAAGAGCTGCCCAGACCCCATGTGATACTGAGAACCTGTCATGCCCAGTGCTGCACAGACTCCAGCCAAACTTGAGGCTGTATAAACAGTGGGTGGTACAGAGACAAGAGAGCGCAGCACAGGTGCTGCTCCCAAGGGCCCACCTTCTAACTAGAGGTGTGTGGAGAACCTGAGGCGTGGAACCTCCCAACTGCTGCCCAGGATCACCAGCAGCACCAGAAAGAGGACACAGAGGTCCTGACCCCTTGGCTAGGGAGACTCAGGAGTATTTTCACTTCAGATCCGTCGCCAGTCAAAATTGTCCTAGTCAGATGTCCTGGGACTAGCTCAGAGGTCTCAAACTCAAATCACCACAAGGGCCGCATGAGGATTAGTATTGTGGCCCAAGAGCTGCACCACTGAAACCTTTCCATACAATGATATTGCAAATATCAGTAACGATCATGTCATTGTAGGCCACAGGAAATGGCTTTAGGGGCTGCATGCAGCCTGTGGGCCACATGTTTGAGACCCCTGGACTAGCCTAACTCCACTCCCCAGTCCTCACTTAGGCGTCTGTTCACTACCAGGCCACACTGTGCACAGCAGCAGCATCCCCTAGTGGCTGGACAAGGAGCGGCACCCCCTGCCACAGTGATGTTGCCACCTTGCCTGGCTCACCCCCTCCTTGCAGCCCACTCTGCAACTATAGAGCTCTGATGCCCTGTTGGATTGAGTGCCCAGTGCCCGTGTCTCACCACAGCTGCCCACACCTCCCAGTCTAGCTCATCTTGGCACAGGTAAAGGGGCAGGGCTTGTGCGTGGATGGGGGCAGCAATGGCATGAGACAGGCACCGTGCATAGAAGATGAGGGGTGGAGGGCCCTAAGAGTCTCTCCATTCCAGCCCCTGCCCAAAGCAGGACCAACCCAGCCTGTCAGGGAATCTGCAGAACATGCATCACGAGTGCAGCCAGCCATTGCAAGCCGGCTGGAGGACTGGGGCATGCAAGGGCTAGTCCAGCCACAGCAGCAGGAGATGATTTGGGCGGGCATGGGTCAGGCCTGCACTGCAGAGCTGGGCTGTGTTACTGGTGCAGCTGGTAACCACAGGCCACATCCCAGCCCAGAGGTGGCTGCATCTCAGTGGAAGGTGAAATCCCTTCACCCACGGAGGGCTGCCCAGCAGAACAGACAGGTTGCCTAGTGGTTAGAGCTCTACCCTGCGCCCTAGGACATATCCAGGTTCCTTCTCTGCCACAGCTTCCTATGTGTCCTGGCCTGAGTCTCTTAGTCTCCCTCTCTCTGGGCCTCTGTCTCCCCATCTTCAGTAGCTGATAACAGCACTGCCTTGCCATTGGGGCTGCATGACGATGCTGACCTGCAGCAAGGGGGCTGTATGGACAACAGGGGCACTATGGAGTGACTAAGGGTTCTGGGTGCAGGGGACTATTACCGCAGCACTCCTTGGCTGGCCCTGCTGGGCTTCAGGGACACATCCCCCTGCCAAGGCAGGAAAAGCCCAAGGGGACTGAAGCGACCTCTGGGATGTGGGCACAGTGCAGGTGGGGGAAGGTGCCCTGAGTCAGTGTGGCAAGGATGGGCCATGCACCACAGCGAGGGGCTGCAGGGCAAATCAGCCAATACCTGAGCCGGGAATGAGGAGGCAGAGGTGACATGTTAGTGCCAAAACCCCAGCATCAACCTCACAAGGCCTGGCCCCCGGGGTTGTGGGGGGATCCTTCGGAGAGCCTTTAAAGCAGCTAAAGGCAGCTGTGTTGACTCACTAGCCAGGTGCAGCTTACCCTATGGGGCCCATGCCTAGGGCATCCACCCTGCTGGCAGTGGAGGGGAGGGGAGTGGGGCAGGCCAGCCCAGAGGCCAGGCTCCATGCTCCCAGCCCATACCTGAGCCGGCCAGTCCCTGGGGGTGGGGGGGCAGGGTGAGCCAGTGTGACTGCTTGCTTTGGGGGGGGGGGAGCAGGACAGGTTGGGGCCAGCTGCTGTATGGTCTCTAGCACAGCCTTCAGGCCACTCCAGAAGTTGCCACATGAGCTAGTCAGCCCCACCACCCCCAGGTAGGGCTACCAGATACCAAAGCCTGGAAAGGAGGACAGGGAAGTATGAAGAGGAGGACATTGGAGGACACATGGAGAAAATGTAGTATTAATGTAATATTCTTCTTTTTTTAGGGGACCTTGGAATGCTTTCCCCTAAAAATAAGGTATTCTGTGGAATTCCAGCATACTTTAACCCCATAAGTAAAAAGCCAGACAAAATCATGTATTTTAAAATGCCTGCTAGACAGAAGACATGAAGGTAAAGAGGAGGACATGAAGGTAAAAAAGAGAACATGTCCTCCTTTTGCCTGACATCTGGTAACCGTACCCCCAGGGGCCAACCAGCCAGATTGGGTCCAGCATCTGGCCCCAGGGACCTCCCAGCACTGGCCCATCCACAGAGGACCAGGGCCCTAGATTGGCAGGGTGGAGGCAAGGCCATGGGGGGCACCCATCGGGGAAGCCCAAGGGCCCTACAGCCCCAAATCTGTCCCTGACACCAGCAGTTGCTTGAAAGTGGGTGACATGCTGCGTACAGGGGTCCTGCTGAGCTGTGCAGCTAGGCCAGTGGTTTCCAACCAGTGTGTGTGCCGCGGCAACACCCAAAGTGTGCCCTGAGAATCTGGGAGAGCTAGTTAGAGCTCCCTCCGGGCTCATCCCAGCCACGTGGGCTGTGCAGGGCTGGCAAAAAGCATTGGCGGCTTTTGGGGTAGGCAAAGTAGGCAGTCGCCTAGGGTCCCAAGCAATAAGGGATCCCATCCTCAATTTGGTGGACATAAATGAAAATATAGAAAAATATAGAAATTGTTGCCATCTAGTAGGGCTGGAAGCCTAAACACTTTTCACTCTTGGCTCATCAAGGCAAACTATCATTAGGATCTGTGCCTAGTCTGAATTGCAGATTTCACCATTATCTGCCCATCACCTTCACATTGACATGCTAAAAAAAGCAGGAGCAAGCAACAGACAGCACAATAGTAGGAACTTTTCCCTTGGGCTCAGCTTTTAATTCCTCAGTGTGGCCATTTATTCTGCCATTTTTTAATTTTGTGAAATATTGCCTTTTCCTTTTCTTTTTTACCTGTTCTTTTGCCTTTCCTTTGACTTTGTGACAATTTTTAGTTTGGCTTTGGTTAGATCAGTTTACCAGGTAGGTCCATACAGGCTGCTACATATAAATACAGTGCTGCCCTCTTAGACGATCATTGCAGCTGTGTGTGATGTCTGTGCTGTTATCTTCTCTTTTTTTTGTAAGTAATTTTGTACCTTCTTCTGTACTTACTATTTAATATTTTTGGGGGGGAAGAGTCTTATAAACTTGAGTACTTCAGAGAATTTGACTGAAATTTGGTGTTTTTCATTTATAGCTACACAATAGGAACCTTTTTTATTTATTTTTATTTATTATAATTATTTGTATTAAATGTCTAGTGCACATAAACCCAAGCCTATATGAAACATTTTTAAGATTTGACTGCCAAAATTTTAAATGTGGTATTTGTTATTTTTGAGCCATCATTAATGTTACCACTTTTTATTTATTAATTAATGCTCATACTTTTAAAAAATGTTTAAAATGTTCATTTTAACTTAGTAGTTCAGCATTAGCTCATTTATGTTAAGTGAAAGATGGTCAAGTTACAAGCTTCATGATGGGAAGATCTTTAAAAATATCATACCCAAGAATAATTTACAAGTTCCAGAGGGATAGTCATGCTAGTTCAGTTCAGCAAAACGAAAAAGGAGTCCTGGGGGGATTGTGTGGACTTGGAGGAAAATTCCTGCATTTGCAACCAAAAACAGAAAAACATCAGAGATCTCTGAAAAGAAAGAATGACTTCAGCAGATAAGTGCAAGCTCTAAATGTGGATGTTCTTCTTCGAGCACTGCTCGGATACATCCAGTATTAGGTGTCTATGTGCCACAGCGCACGATTGGCCGGAACTTCTTTTAGCCTTAGCCTGCCAGGACAGGGCTGGCAGCCACTGCCCCCTGGCCATATATATGGCCCCAGCCCTGCTCCTCTCCAGTTCCTTTTATCTGCCCTCAGTGAAAGTTACAGAACAGCCGGTTCTTGCTTTATGCAAGGGCCTGTCTTTTTGTTCTGCTTTATGTGTATTTTCACTGGAAGATCTGTTTGCGGACTTCACCAGCGCTCCTTCCATGTCCTTCCAACAGAAACCCAAATATGATGGGAGGGTTTCTTAATGCCCGTGTGAGCTTCACCGGGTGTATTATGCTCTATTTGCAGGTCTTAAATGAAGGACTCGGCAGGGAGTGAAGGCTACATAACACACCCAGGAACGGGCCCCACAGCTGATGCCAGGAATTCGCAGGCTCCACTCACCAATCTCGGGCTCTGAAGAAAAGCCACAACTGGAGCTGGCACTGCATGCTGGGTCGGCACCGGAGCCCTCTCGATGCCGTTTTCTGGCTATGAATACAGCCACGATCATCCTCTATCCAGGCACCATGTGCTCGGTCGGCACCAGAGCCCTCTCAGTGCTGCTCTCTGGCTGTGAATACAGCCAAGATCAGCCTCTGACCCAGCACCATGTGCTCGGTTGGCACCTGAGCTCTCTCGCACCGCTCTCCGGCTATGAATACAGCTGTGATTGGCCTCTGACTCAGCACTGTGTGGTTGGTCAGCACCTGAGCTCTCTCGCACCGCTGTCTGGCTATGAATACAGCCGTGATCTGCCTCTAACCTGGCACCATGTGCTCAGTCGGCACAGGAACCCTCTCAGGGTTGATCTCCAGCGTTGAAGAAAGATCCGCAATTGACACGAGCTCCACACTTTGGCAGCAGTTCCACTGGCCAGTCAGCACCAGGGATCTCTCAACACCATTCCCCAGCAGAGCCCAGATAAGCGCAATTCTGGCACCGAAGTGCTGGCGCCGTGTCTGGCACTCCCCTTCGGGGTGAGTGCCTGAAGCCTATCACGATGCCAGAAGCCCTCTGGTCCCTGAATACACTGCAGGCTGCCAAAACAAATGGTAAGTCCGTCTTCTTCCTTCCTCCACTTTACCCAGCACCAGGGGGAGCCGCTCACTACTAGGGCCCATGCCACTGTGACTACGGGCTCCAACACCTACGGCTCCAACAAACTTGTCTCAGCACCGCAAGAGATCTGAAAGTGCATTCCTCAGGCCCACCCCCTTACTGAAGGGGCCGCAGCACTGGTTCTTCCAGGCACTGCACTCAAAACCGGCTACCTCCTACTGATGGCCTGCAAGGGGAATCCCTATTTTGATGCCATGGCCCCGATGCGGTCACCCCAGTACTGGGGCTGTCCCTTCTCCTGACTACAGCCATGAACAGGGACCAGGGTCTTACAGAGAAGACCCTACCATGCTTGAACACCTTCACCAGGTCACAGCCTGCCAGGGTCAGGGCCATACTCCGTGAGGGAGACCAGAACCCCCTATTAGACCTGCAGTTCAAATGTCTCCAGCCGCCATTATGATTCCCCCCCCCCCCCTGCCGTTCCTGGTACTCGTGCCCTTGACATTGCTGGGACATGCTGGCCGAGCCCACTGATTCATCTGGGGTTATCTAGGAGTCCCAGAAGGTTTGACCTCCTGGCTAAAAAAAAAAATCAAAGCCTACTCAGTTTTCAGCTTTTCAGCTGAGGGATTTTAGCCATCAGGCCTTGGTTAAAAGATTCTCTAGACCTCTGGGATGCTATGAGGAGTTTCAGCAGCCTCCTCCCTCAAGAATATGTGGAGAATTTGAATGCCTTCGTCAAGGAAGGTGCCTAGGCATTTCGCCATGCCTTTACAGGGCTTTCAATGCCTCAAACATGGCCAGCTGCGGCATTGCTAGGGCTGTGGTTACTCAATGAGCAGCCTGGCTTCAGGATCTTGACCTCTCCCAGGACTTAGAGTAAGCCATACTGGGAGCCTCTGTTTACAATTGGGACCCACTTGCAAGCACCATACACTCAAGTCCATCCATTTGACAAAGAAATGGATTGTGCCCAGCCTCCTTCACTCACACTCTCTAAAGATCACACAGCTTTAGATAAAACAGCTACTAGTTTATTGATCACACTATAATTCTAAGTGAGAACATGGCCAATCATGGCAGAATCACAATATAAATGAGTCAGGAGAGACCACAAGGGAACAAAAGTTAAAACACACATAATAACCTAATATGTCTACCTAACCTGACTTCATAGTCCAAGTTCATGCTGAGGGTGCTCGGCTGTCAGATGTTTGTAAAGCCAGTCACTGCCTGAAGTCAGGCAGGGCCCAGATTTTGCTTGAAGTTGTTTCAAGATGGAGAATCCCAGCTCAAAAGCCTCAAAACTTACCAAGTGTATTTTTGTCTCCAAACCTCCTCAACCCCTCCCTTTATGGGCAGAGGTGATTCCTTTGTCTCTTTCAAGCCACCTCAATTAGCCCATCTTTGCTATCTTCACCAGGTGCCTGTCTGGTTGCTGTGAGAGAGCTCTGTCTGTCCACGAGCCCCCTGAGCCATGCTACACATCTGTGCACATGCATGATGCTGCAGGAAACATATCACCATAGTAATCATGTAGACTAAATTATGAGCATCCATAAAGAAACATGGTGTGGCACAATTGACTTAAAACATACAGCTCCAGCGTATAAGTGGACAGGAAAAATCATATAGATCAGAAACCAGGGTGCACAGATGTGCAACCCAAGACAATGAGCTTCCTTGTATTTGATTGTGATTAACTCCCTGACTGAGAAACCCTTTCTTTGATATCACTCTGACTTGGAATCACTTAAAATCTTACTGTAGTTGATAAACTTCTTTGTTTGTTTTATCCAAAGCAATTTTCTGGTGGTGAGTGTGTACAGAGACCTCGCTTGGAGAGGCAGAGCTGACATGGCCACACTGGGTCAAGTCGAACTCCTCAGTTCGAATTGATCCTGACTTTGATACACATCAGAATTTCTTTGATAAATTGACAGACAAGTGTAAATGAGCTGGCGGGGTGCAGTGGGCAGCATCAGAACCTACAAGATGGTAGTTCTTAGGGCTGCATATGGGACTGAGGGTGCTTGCTGGGGGTCTATGCCATGAGTGGCTAGTGAGAGCACTCCTCCACTGGAAGAAGGACAAATTACACACAGGTGGCTGGGTGTAAGCTGAGCATGAGCTGACCGAGGAGTGGGGGCTCACCCAGCAAAGCACGACAGGTCAGGGCCCATGAATGGTGAGTGAGGGCAAACACCTGATCAGCCTGATGTCCCCCAGCATCTGGCTTTACCCATGGCAAGCGCCTGGGCCCACTCTTTCTCAGAAGGATTCACAAGAAGCTAAACCGACTTGGACAATCTTCTTGGAGGCTGAGGAGGCTTTGCCAATTGACTGCCGCACGCTGAGAGCCTCTGCGGAATGGGGCATGGATGAGCTGCATTGATTGGGACCTCCTCAGGGATGGAACCATCTTTGTATGGAACTTCGCACCATGGGGGTCTGGTCAGTGACTGGTCTCCTAGGCACTCGGATAATAATATGGCCCTGTCCCCATCCCATTGTACGCAGGCTAGATTCTCTTCTTTTATTTGAGGGCTGTGCAGTGAGGCTTCTTGGCCTGATACCTCAGAGCAATTCTGAAAGGGATTTGCACAGGTGGAAATGACTGTGTAGGGTGCAGGGCACCCAGGAATTGAGCTCCAGGTTTCCAAGGTAGTTGGGAGCGTTGTGACCACCCAATCTAATTCGGGGTGACAGAAGGACATTTAAGGAAGCCGCAAGTCCTACACAGTTACGGGACTTACCTCACAAGGACTTTATAGCAGGGAGAGAGCAAAGAGACAATGTCAGGGCTGGAGGAAATGACTGACAGTGGAGACTGGAAAATCTCAGGGCTGGATTAATGCAGGGACTATAGGGAGGCAGTATTTCCCTGAAAGGCAGGAAGTAGGAAAGACCTTCCTAACCCTCCTGCTCCAGGTAGCAGAGCATCCTGGTCACAGCTCCCATCTGCAGGGAAAGAAACTGCTCCTAGTTGAGCTGACTGTGATTTTCCCCACCCCGGGAAGCTGCTGACTGCAACTGTCTTCTCTGCAGTGCCAACCTGCTCCACCACGACTCCTGGGAGCCAGAGGCACAAGAGGGCTGGAGAGGGCCAGGAGGGGGCTGTGTAGAGCCACAGATAAATAATGAATTGCATTTACCTTTAACATATGTAAGGCAGGCTTAGGAGCTGTGCCTAACAGCTGCTGAAGTGAAGCAACTAATCTGCATGGGTCCTGTATTAGCATGGTATTTGTATACTGGGTGCAGGCCACAGTGGGTAATGGCATTTGGGGTTAATCTACTCACAAATCTGTAAATATCTGTAATTCTACTGAAGGGAAATACAAAATACTGTCTTTTTGTAAATTGCTACTCTGTGTTTGCTTCAAATCTGTCTGGTTTAGTTAAAGGGTAAAAACTACCCTTACTTTTAAAAGAGGCTTGAGAAAAAGGCAACTGCATATTTCAACCTGAAAAAAAGGGGGGGGGGGAGTAAAATGCTGGAGGTATTCTTATCTTACCTGAAGCTTCTAATCAAATGATAGTACTGGTTAGAGCTTATTTGAGGTTCTTTGTTATGTTAAGGACAGTAGGTGTTTGCATCTACTTGATACTTAAGAGCTGTTGTGAAGGCAGGCTCTCTGAGCTGAAATTACTGAAGAGGTGTAGTAGATAGAGAGGGCAGCTGGAGCTGGCAGACAGTGGGCAAAGCTAGCAGATGGTGAGAGCAGTGAGTGGGCTGGCATGAGTGACTGGAAGGCAGAGCTTGTGGACAGCAAATGGAACCAAGGAACAGTTCTATAGGATGTAGTGAGTGACCAGTAGATGGCATCGGTGGGCAGCTGGTGTGAAAGACACTCCCTATGTACCCTAGGGTTGGTTGGGAGGCTAGTTAGTACTGATTCCACAAATCAGTGCTGGTTTTGTTGTTAAGTCTTGTATGTTCTGTCATGCGGGGTGGGTTGTTGGGAACTTTGCTCTGTACTGACTAGCTAGATGGCAAACAAGACTCCATATTGTCAGTTTGGCACTCCTGCTTAAACATTATACTCCATTTTGTATATTTGATGAAACCTGATTTAGGTGTATACTGTGTAAGCTCATTTAAATGCGCGAACAAGGTGTGTGAATGAAAGGTATGTGTGAAGGGATCAGTCTGTGGGGGACAAATTAATCAGGGCTCTCAACCTGGAAAGAGAGACCACTGATCCTCCCCAATGATGAAGGCCCCTTCCCAGCTGAGACTCGAATAAGCAAAGAACGAGGTGTGGTTCAGGATTTATTATTCAGCTGAATAACAAAAGGAACTGCATCAGAGGGCAGCAAAGAAGTGCTAGCACCTCCGAGCAGGCCCCCCCCCCCAACAACTCGAGTGCAAGAGAGAGCCCCAAGGGGCAGCATCACAACACTTTTATTCAGTACAGTATGATAATGCTATGATAATGCTTACATGATTGACAATGTTTTAGAGACCCCTTATATGGTTACATTAACATTATTAAATGCATATTAATGTTTAAAGAATGCATATAATTATCCCCGCCTCTGTTTACTGTTGACATCATTTGCATTATCCCGGGCAGCCGCAGTACCTGCAAACTCATTAATTTCTGCCTAGAGATGCTGACCTTACATTCTTGCAAGGCTATGGTGCCAAGGAGGGTGAGCAGGAGCTAGGAGGTAGTACTCCCTTTTCAGTTAGAACAAAGACGGGACAGTGTAGCTTACATTCCTTGTCCAGATGGTCAGGAGAATTTTTCATGAGAAAGAGGAGCTAACACACTTTAACTATTAACTGTAGGCCGCTTGTTAATAGAAATTAGATATATAGATTGCCTGAGAAACAACCCCACTACCATAGCAACCTGCAGCCTTTATAAGGCCTATACTATGGCACCTTCCCTACTATTTTACAAAGGAGATCACCTAATATTTCCCTCACAAGTCTCAACTGCCAGACTGTCCTGATGAAGCACAAGTACCAGATAACTGGCTGAAGAATGCTGGCATCTCTGATTAAAGCAAACAGAAGGAGCCATCCCAGAAAGAAAAGAATAAAATACAATCAAGTCTGCAAGTGACTGGTGACCAATGATCTCATAGGAATCCTGACGGAACATGACACAGTGAATCCCATAGGGTATGTCTACACTTAGAGCAGAATTCAAATTGACCGTCATCAATTCAAGTTCTATTAAGTGCATGGACATACCTGCTTTCATCAATTTGAACTGAGACGCTCCTCAGTTCGAATTGATGAAAGCTGACTTTGAATTCATCAAACCTTGGTTGACATCGAAGTCAGGATCAAATTCGAACTGAGGAGTTCGACTTGACCCAGTGTGGCCATGTCAGTTCAAACTCACTGAGTTTGAATTGATAAGGGATGACCTTGATCCCAGGGTGCATGGCACCCTGGGAGGAAGGCCATCCCTTCAGCATCTGGGGCCAGCAGCCCCAAAGGTGCCATCATCCCCCCAGCCACATGGTGGTGGGGGGAGCAATGGGGTTCCTGTCCCCAAGCTGGGGACAGGGACTCCAGTCCCCACTCCAGCCCCGCTGGCCACCCGGCATGCGGCTTCGCCTCAGGTAGCTGCGTGCCAACAAGACACCCGGGCATGCAGCTCCTTCACAGCTGGCAGCCAGCCGGGAATGCCCCCAGAGGGCGGCTTCTGCAGGGCTGGCCACCCCCCCTGGGAAGGCACCCCGGCAGGTGGCTTCTCCAGCATTGGGCGTCCGTGGGGATAGGGTTATCAGATGTGAGGCAAAAGGAGGACATGTCCTTCTCCTTACCTTAACATACTCTGTCTGGCAGGCATTTTAAAAATACATGATTTTGTCTGGCTTTTTACTAATAGGGGTTGAAGTATGCTGGAATGCCCCAGAACACCCTCTTTTTAGGGGGAAGCTTTCTAGGGCCCCCTAAAAATAGAAGAATAGTAGATTAATACTACATTTTCTCCATGTGTTCTCCAATGTCCTCCTTTTCATACTTCCCTGTCCTCCTTTCCATGCTGTGGTATCTGGTAACCCTATGCGGGGAAGACAACCTGGTGGGTGGCTCCTTCACAGCTGCCCGCCCATTGGGGAGGCACCCCAGAGGGTGGCTTCTGCAGTGCTGGCCGCCTGCCAGGAAGCCAACCCGGCAGGCAGCTTCTGGCGGTCTGGTCGCCCACTGGGAAGACACTCCAGCAGACAGCTTTGCCCGTGCTGGCCGCCCGCCAGGAAGACACCCCAGCAGGCGGCTTCTGCAGCGCTGGCCACCCCCCAGGAAAGCATCCCAGTAGGTGGCTTCTCCAGCGCTGGCTACTCAGCGGGAATGCAACCCCACAGGCAGCTCCATCCCTGCTGGATGTGCACCTCCAGGAGGGATGGAGCCACCCATGGGGTTGTGTTCCCGCTGGGTAGCCAGTGCTGGAGAAGCCACCTGCCGGGGTGCTTTCCCGGGGGGCAGCCAGCCTGGCGGAAGCCTCCCACTGGGTTGTCTTGCCAACATGGGCTCCCTGGGGAGAAGCCACATGCCCAGTGTCTTGCCTGTGCGCAGCTCACTAGGGAGAAGCCTCCCCCCACTTGCAGGGGAAACTTCCCCTGCCAGGGTCCAGCACTCTGAGCCTGGCGTGGGGTAAAGCATCCCTTCCCCAGCTCCAGTCGAACTGCGGGTGGAGCTGAGCAAGAGATGCTTTTCCCTATGCCCAGCTCAGAGTGCCAGAGCCTGGCAAGGGATCAGCTGTGGCAGTGGCCATTTTACACAGCCATTTTGCCACACCTAACGTGTGCCCCCCTCCAATTCGAATTGGCAAGTCCAGTCTGTGGACATGCCAATTCGAATTGAAGTTTCTGGTTTGGCCATGTCAATTTGAATTCAGTCAATGTAAATTAATAACTATTAATTAATTACTATGACAAGCTCATGAATATTCAAATTAACATATGAATATTCATGAGCCATCACACACTGGTTTAGGGCCGCTGCTTGGGGCTCCACCTCGGGGAATGGCCGCATGGGGCCACTGCCCATGGCTCTGGCTTCTGCTCAGGGACCCCACACACACAGCCGGGGCCATATGGGGCTGCCGTCTGTGGCTTCAAGGAACCCACCAGCTGGGGTCACATGGTGGTGCTGCCCGCAGCAGTGGCTCTGGCTCCAGGGAACCCTCCAGCCAGGGCCACATAGGGCTTCTGCTGCAGCTCAGGGGAACCGCTCCCCAGCCAGGGCCACATGGCGCCTCTGCCATGGCTCTGGCTCCAGGAACCTCCCTCGGCCAGGACCACATGGGGCCTCCACTGCGGCTCTGGCTCTAGGAATTCTTGCAGCACACCTGAGGAGTTGCCATGGCATGCTGGTGTGCCACAGCACACTGATTGGGAACCACTGGTCTATAGCCTTACATGAGACCCAGCAAGTGTAAAAGACGGGTAAGAACATGAAAGCTTTGGGTCTCATTCTGCAACTGTCATCTTGGAGCACTGCATTCGCAACTGACAGAGGCCTGGTTCCCTTCTTGTGCACAGCCTAGCTGGCTGATAGACTGGCTCAAGCAACACATGAAAGGACTGATGATTATATCACCCTAGCTTGCAGAACTTCTTCTGTGTTCAGAGGTTAAAGTATAATTTGGCAGGCCCCAGAACCCTCCTGCATGGGTGGGCCCCCCCACCCCAGCTTCTGTCCCCCAAACGCCATCCCCCCCACCTACCCCACACCCAAGCTCCTGCCCCCCAAAAGTCAGCCCTCCATGCCAGCTCCTGCCCCCCACGTGCCAGCCCCCCCACTCCAGCTCCTGCCCCCAATAGCCATTCCCCTGGCCGCAAAAATCCAGCCTGAGCCCCCAATACCCACCCCCAAAATCCACCCCCAGCCCCTAATACCCACACCCCAGCATTAGCCCAGCCACCCCAGTACTCACAGGCTGGTATGCGCTGGGCCAGGAAACTACCGCTATGCAACCGGCACATGCCTCCTCCCCTCCTGCTCTCCCCCTGCCTGCCAGAACGCAGCAGAACACTGTTCTGGGGACTGCTATTTTTAAGGGCCAGCATTCGGGCCCCTAAAAATAGAAAATGAAACCAGAATGCTGAGTTCCATTGCCTGCTATTTTTTAAATGCCGGGCCCCAGAAGGCAGTGTTCCAGTTCCAGCACCATTTCCTAATTTTAGGGGGCCTGGGATGCTGAGCCCCTAAAAATAGTGGGACCTGGAATGGTGTTCTGGGTCCTTCCAACCCACTTTAACCCCCCCCCCCCCGGGGGTGGGTGGGGGTGGCTTTTTGCTATTCTTACTTTTACAATAAACGTGACATATTGCCTTTTCCCCTCTTGAAAATATGCTGGATGCTTTTTTTGCACAACAGCTGGACCAGAGGGGGAAACAGGGATGTGAGGGACCAGAGGAGGCGAAGGGGATGAAGGTGGTAGGACAGGATGAAACGTGGTAGGGGGCAGTTGGTGACTGAAAGGGGGGATGATGGGACATGTAGGGAATCGGGATAGGGAAATTATGGGACTGGGTGAAGGAGGATGGAGCAGAAGTGGATATGCGTGAGGGGGTGCGACATTATGAGGAAAGGGAAGGGTTGTGGGGAGAGGAGGCTGGAAGGAGAATGTCAAAGCGGGATTCCCCACTGCCCAGGGTGTCGTAGCTCACACACAACCACTGTGTCCGCCAACTCTGACCTTGGTATAGAGATGAAGGCGTAGAGAACCTGTCATGGCTGCCCCACCTTCCCCACAGGATGGGGAGGGTGGGACATGGGCCCACAGACTCTCCCAACCCTGCAGGGTGCTGCTGCTTCCAGTGGAGGGAGAGAGACGCAAGAAATAGACTGAGATGTGCTCACAGACCTCTCCCACAGTGTGCTGCCATGAATGGTAGGGGAAGCAATGCAAGTATGTCTCCCTGGCTGCCAGAGACCCCATTGTTCTGCCAATGCTTCTCTGTGTTGGCAGCACCTCCCAGCATGGCGTCATTTGCAAACTTAATTAGCACATTTCCACTTTTTGTGCCAAGGTCTGTATAAAAAGGTTAAATACGATCAGTCCCAAGACCAGTCCCTGAGGGACTGCACTGATAAGCTCCCTCCAACTTAACAGTTCACCCTTCAATATGACCTGCTGCAGTCTCATCTTTTAACAGCTCCCTATCCACCTTTTGATTTTTATATTAACCTCAGCTTTTCTAATAATTCCCTATGTGGAAGTGTATTAAAGGCCTTGCTGAACTCTAGGTTCACTGCAGTCCCTTTGTCCAAAAAAAAATCTGTTATCATCTCAAAAAGGGAGATCAGGCTGGTCTGGCACAATCTACCTTTTATAAAGTATGTTGTGTTTTAGCCCAGTTACCATTAATCTCAATATCTTTAAGTACTTTCTCTTTCCAAATGTTTCCCAAGACCTTACATACTATCAGAGGGTAGAGTAAGGGGGAACACACTGGAATGCCATTCTGGGGCCCACAGTTTTTAGAGACCAGCATTCTGGGGCCCCTAAAAATAGAATAATGGGGCAAACCAAGTGTTCTAGTGCATCCCCCCCTTACTACCCCTGTGCAGGCTCTTCTGCCCACAGCGGGTCAGCAGCTGCAGCCCCCACCCAGCTGGAAGACACAATTTTCCCCAGGCTGGGAGTTTTTAAAGCTCCACACTGAGCATGCTCAGGATGGGAGGAACAATCTGTGGCAAAGCTGCTCCAGTGGCCAGGTAAGGGGGATTGGGGGGGGGGGCAGCCAGCAGGGAAAGGGCACAGGAGGGTAGGGTGGGAAGAAGGGGTCAGGCCAGCTTCGGGGGAGGGGCGACTTGGAGGGCCAGCGGGCAATTTAGGTTGGGAAGAAGGGATCAGGCCAGCTTGGGGGACACCAGGAGAGCCAGCAGCTGGGCAGGCAGATTAGGGTGGAAGGAAACATAAAAGCACCACAGCTAAAGTTTGCAGATGACCCTGGTGGAGGGGGCATGAGGACAAGGAGACTGGGTAGGGGATGGATAGTGCTGGAGGGGACTAGGAAGGGCTGGAATGGGGGCTGGTTGGAAGGCTGGGGACTGCGAAGGACAGGAGAAAGAGCGGTCTGATGCGGGCACTAGTGGACAAGGGTAGGGAGATGTTGTGGATTTGAGATTGTGCTTCATTTGTGAGGAAAGAGCTGGTGGGGCTCAAAACTGCCTACCTGGGCTGGGGCCCGCACATGCATGAAGCAGGCCTGGACAATACAGGTTGGGGGCCTGAAGATTAAGAGGTTTCTGGGGCCTGTCACATTATACTTTAATCACTGCATACTATCGAGATCAAACTAACAGGTCTGTAGTTACCAGGCTTATTTTTATTCTCTTTCTTGAATATAGGAACTATATAGGTAATTCTCTGGTTGTACTGTACAACCACTGAGTTTACAGATTTATTACAAATCTCCTCACTTATAGACAGCCCCCCATCCTTAAGCAGATACTCACCAGCAACTACAGAGCTAACAACAGAACCATTAAAGGATGCACATACCCCTGCAACAAACCATGCTGCCAACTTTGCCCACATATAAAAGACACCATCATAGGACCTACTAAAATCAGTGACTCCATCAAGAGCTCATTCACCACTTGTCCACCAATGTGATTTGTGCCATCATGTGCCATGAATGCCCCTCAGCCATATACATTGGACACACAAGACAGTCTCTGTGCAAAGGAATAAATGGACACAAATTGCAAGGAAATTCAGAGTGATGGAATTGGCAGGACAGTGTCTATCTGGCTCAAAATCACATTGGAGAAGAAAGCTACTAGAGTTTCTCCTGGATTAGCGCTTGGGGTGTGTTACAAACCACTGGGATCTGATTTGGACATGGATAGAGAATTCTTTAAGGCCTTTAAGGAAGTAAATGCCACTGTGAACTGTGTGATTATGAGAGATTTTAACTTCTCAGATATAGACTAGAGGATATGTGCTAGCAGCAATAAAAAGGCCCGGATTTTCTTGGAGGTGATAGCAGACAAATTTCTCCATCAAGCAGTTTCCAAACCAACAAGAGGAGACGCGATCTTAGATTTGGTATTAGTCAGTAGTGAGGACCTCATAGAGGAATTAACTGTAGGGGACAACCTGGGTTCCAGTGATCATGAGCTAATCCAATTTAAACTGAATGGAAAGGTAAACAAAAATAAACCTGTGACCAGAGTCTTTGACTTCAAAAGGGCTAACTTCAAAAAATTAATGGAATTAGCTAGGGAAATGGACTGGACAAAAGAATTCATGGATATGAACATTGAGGATGCTTGGAACTGCTTTAAGACAAAGCTGCAGGAACTATCTGAAGCCTGTATTCCAAAGAAGAGGAAAAAAATTTCAGGAATAGGTTCTAAACTAAGCTGGATGAATGTACATCTTAGACAGGCAATTAGGAGGGAACACAAGACCTACAAAGAGTGGAAGATGGGAGGGATAGGAAAGAAGGGCTACCTTTTTGAGGTCAGAGCATGTAGGGATCAAGTGAGGAAGGCCAAAAGCCAAGCAGAGTTAGACCTTGCAAAGGGACTCAAAACCAATAGTAAAAGGTTCTTCAGCCATATAAATAGAAAGAAAACACAGAAGGATGAAGTTGGACCACTATACACTGAGGATGGGGTAGAGATCAAAGATAATCTAGGTATGGCTGAATATCTAAATAAGTACTTTGCCTCTGTCTTTAAAGACGGTGATGGTGAGTTTGGGAACAGAGGTTGGGCAGCTAATGGGAATGAGAATGTAGAAGTGGAAATTACCATATCTGAGGTGGAAGCCAAGCTTCAGCTGCATAATGGAACTAAATCAGGGGTCTGGATAATCTCCATCCAAGAATATTGAAGGAACTCGCACATGAAATTGCCAGCCCATTTCCATGGGTTTTTAAAGTATCGGTGAATGCGGGGTTGTACCTTATGACTGGAGAATTGCTAATGTAGTCCCTATTTTCAAGAAAGGGAGTAAAAGTAATCCAGGTAACTACAGGCCTGTTAGTTTGACTTCAGCAGTATGCAAAGTCTTGAGGGAGAATGGTAACTGCAATAAAATACAACATGGCTTTACAAAAGGTAGATCATGCCAGACCAACCTGATCTCCTTTTTTGAGAAGATAATAGACTTTTTTGGATAAAGGGGATGTGGTGGATCTAATTTACGTAGATTTCAGCAAGGCACTTGATACAGTTCCACATAGGGAATTATTAGTTAAATTAGGAAAGATGGGGATTAATATGAAAATAGAAAGTTGGATAAAGAACCGGTTACGGGGGAGACTACAGAGGGTCATAGTGAAAGGTTAACTGTCTAGCTGAAAGGAGGTTACTATTGGAGTTCCCCAAGGATCTGGGACCCATCTTATTCAAACTTTTTGTTACAGACCTTGGCACAAAAAGTGGGAATGTGCTAATTAAGTTTCAGACAACACCAAGCTGGGAGGTATTGCCAATACAGTGGAGGATCGGGATAGCATACAGAATGATTTGGATGACCTTGTGAAGTAGAGCATTAGAAATAGGATGAAATTCAACAATGGGAAGTGCAAGGTCATGCACTTAGGGACAAATAACAGGAATTTTTCTTGTAAGTTGGGAATGCATTAGCTGGAAGAGATGGGGGAGGAGAAGGACCTGGGCATACTGGTTGATCACAAAATGACAATGAGTAGCCAATGCGATGTGGCAGTGAAAAAACTAATGCGGTCCTGGGATGCATCAGAAGAGGTATTTCCGGTAGAGATAGGGAGGTGTTAGTACCCTTATACAAGGCGCTGGTGCAACCTCACATGGAATAGTATGTACAGTTCTGGACACCCATGTTTAAAGAAAGATGAAGTCAAACTGGAACAGGTGCAAAGAAGGGATACAAGGATGATTCATGGAATGGAAAATCTTCCCTATGAGAGATAACTTAAAGAGCTTGGTTTGTTTAGTCTGACCAAAAGAAGGCTAAGAGGAGATATGATTTCTCTTTATAAATACAGTAGAGGGATAAATACAAGGGAGGAAGAGGAATTATTTGAATACAGCGCCAATGTGGACACAAAAACAAATGGACACAAACTGTCCTTCAGAAAATTTAGGCTTGAAATTAGATGCAGATTCCTAACCATCAGAGGAGTAAAGTTCTGGAATAGTCTACCAAAGGAAGTGGTGGGGGCCTTAGGTGCCTTCAAAAGCGACCTTGATAAGTTTATGGAGGGAATGATATGATGGACAGTGTAGCTTGGCCATTGTCTGTCTTTTACTACTGGTGATGGGTATGATAGTGACCTGGGAAGGGGCATTAGATGGAGTGGGTTCTGAGTTATTACAGAGAAGTTCTTCTTGACTGCCTGTTGTAGACTTGCCCTCATGCTCAGGGTTTAACTGATTGCCATATCTAGGGTCAGGAAGGAATTTTCAACTAGGGCAGGTTGGCTTGGGTGCTGAGGATTTTTTGCCTTCCTCTGTAGCACTGGGCATGGCTCACTTGCTGGTTGATTCTCTGTATTAAAGTCTTTAAATCATGATTTGAGGACTTTAATAGCTCAGTTATGGGTTGAGGTTCATTGTAGGAGTGGGCTAGTGAGGTTTTATGGCCTGCACTGTGCGGGAGGTCAGACTAGATGATCATATTGGTCCCTTCTGACCTTAGAGTCTATGAGTCTATAAATTTGACATCAGGAATCACAACATTCAAAACCCAATAGAGGAACACTTCAATCTCCCTGCTTGCTCCCATGATGATTTGCTAATAGCTGTGCTTGAACAAGTGAATAACAAATCAAGGCTTCAAAGAGAAACTGCAGAATTGGAATTCGTGTGCACATTTGACACTCTTGCTTCAGGGCTAAATAAGGACTTTGGAATTCTTTTCTCATTACAACAGGTGATTTGACCTCACCTCCAGGTGCTGTTCCCCAGTATTCAAATCTAAACTATTGCTTTGATTTGTTGTAATGCTCTGATCTGATCCTATGACTTACACTTTCCTGTATTTATTTCCTCCCATTCTGTAACTTCCCCCATCTTCAAAGCATTTGATGAAAAGGGACTTTCTCCCATGAAAGCTCATGCAATAAATAAATTTGTTAGTCTTTAAAAGTGCCACAGGATTCTTTGTTTGGTTTGCTGAACTAGACTAACATGACTACCCCTTTGGAAATTAAAATCCTGGTTCCATTTGCCACAGGCAGGGCCAGGTGTGTGCTACAGGGCCTGGTATGAGCTGGTTATATGTATCAGGGGTGGGAGCCCAGGCAGAGGTGGCTTTTGGGGTGAGTGAAGCAGGCAGCCGCCTAGGGCCCCCAGCAGTAAGGGGTGCCCCATAGCAGCTACCTGCTCCACCTATCCTTGCTCCCATGGGGGAGTGGGGCACCTCAGACCATCAGGGCCAGAAGCTGCTCTGCCCACCTGCCCACCCGGCCTCCCTCCAGAGGGGGTGAAGCAGCCAGCCCTGCCTACCCCCACCCCGCCCCGGCGGGCAGAGACAGCTGGCGCTGAGCTGCAATGTGTGGGGCCAGGGCCCTGGAGCGGCCACTCTGAAGAGTTCACCATAGGCAAGGGATCAGGCCCATTCAGGCCTGGGGAGGCTGGGGGCAAAGCGGCCCAAACTCTTCTGAGTGGGCCGCTCCAGGGCCCAGCCCTGCATGCCGCAGCTCAGCGCCAGCCCTCTCTGCCCCCTGGGGAAGTGCAGAGGGGTGGGGGTAGGCTGGGCTGGCTGCTCCACCCCCTCTGCAGCGAGGCTGGGCAGGCAGGCTGGCGGAGTAGCCTCCAGCCCTGGCGGTCTGCGCCACCCCCCATTCGTGGGAGTCAGAAGAGGGGTGGTTAGGTCGGCAGGAGGGGACTGGGGCCCCAGGGAGGGTGGTAATGAGGGCCTATAGGGGGCCCCATAAAGGGCCTCTGCCTGGGGCCCCCAATTGCCAAAAGCTGCCTGTGGGCCCAGGTGGCTGATGATAGGGCTGGGGACACTCAGAACTGGAAAGCTGTCAGGACCCACAAGAAGGGTCTTGGTTGGGAGAGCTGGGGAATCCATGAGCAATGTGGGCTGACTGCTGGGCAGGGAGCCAGGGTGGTTGCAGGACTGGACCTGTTACCAGCCTGGGAAAGCACTGTGATGCCACACAGCCTGACTGATGCCAGCCATGGTGGAAACATGGAGCCCCAGGGTAATCCAGGCCATGTCCCAGGTGCTCACTTGCTGGGCTATCTGCATCCAGAGGTGGAAGGTCCAGGGCATCATCCAGGTCAGCACCCCTCTGCCCTCTCTGCTAAGCCAGCGGTGTCATTGTCATACATGCAGCCTGCCCCAAGCCAGCCTTGCTGGTATCCAGTGCCACAGCTCCACCCTGCGTGCCCTTGCACCAGCTTGTGGTGGGCGCTGTTTCCCATGGTCACATCCCAAGGCCAGGATGGGTACAAGTGTCCATGGGGATGGCGAGGGACGCTCCACCCCACCCCCGGGCAGGCCAGGCAACCACAGAGCTGGTCCCTTATCTCGCCCAGCAGATGGTCACGCCCGGCCCACCAGGCAGCACTGCTCACTCGTCCCAACAGCCCTGCTCCCTGAGACATCTCAGAGCTTCTGTTCCTGTGTGGTGCTGTCTCTGCCCCACTAGGGAACCCCCAGCCCCTTTGCCTTTGGCCCACGTCTTCATTCCACCCAGCAACATCATCCCTGGAGGTAGGATGCCTGGGTTCTCTCACTTGGTCTGGGGGCAAGGGGACTAGGAGCCAGCACTCCTGGGTTCTCTCAATGGCTCTGGGAGAGGGGTCTAGTGGTTTAAGTGGGTTGGAAGTCGGTGCTTGTGCATTTTCTCCCAGGCTCTGGGAGGTGAGTTGGGGGGTCTATTGATTAGAGTGTGGGTGGGGAAGGCAGGGAGCCAGGACTCCTGAGTTCTCTTCCAGCCTCTGGGAGGGAGAATGTCTGGTTGTTAGTGGGAGAAGAAGAACTGAGATCCAGGACTCCTGGGTTCTCTCATCGGCTCTTCCCCCTACCCCCAAGTTCTATGCTCTCTCCCTCTTTGCAGCCATGACACTCCAACGGCTCCCGCATCGCACATCCGGGGACATCCTGGCACTATGGCTGCTGCTGCTGCTGCTCCCAGGTGTGTCTCCTATCTGCACCCCCACAGCTCAGGCTCTGGGGCAGAGCCCTGTGGGTCACCCATGGAATACTAGCAGGACCTGGCTGTGCTGGGCAAGCGTCTGGCCCAGCAATGAGGTGGCTGCATTGATTTGTTTTACTCATTGTTAGTGAAGACACCTTCTTATAGAAGCCCTAGGAAGGGAGTGGGGTCTAGTGTTCAGAGCAGGGATGTCTGCGAGCCAGGTCTCTTGGGTTCTTTCCCTGGTTCTGGAAGGGAGTGGGCTCTAGTGGCCAGAGTATGGATGTCTGGTCAGAGTAGGGGAGGCCTGGAACGTCAGGACTCCTGGGTCCTCTGTCTTGCTCAGGACGGTGGGAGGGGAAGGCTGAGATTCCATTTGCTCAGTGCCATTGAGTTGGACCACACCAGAGGTTCCACAGGATGGGACGTGCACATTTGCTGTTTCAGGGGCCACACGGGGCTCATTCGAGGTGATTGTTTGGCCGGAAGCCCCCACAGTGGAGTATGGAGGGTCCCTCCTGGTAAACTGCAGCACCACGTGCGTAGATGTCAGTGTATCAGGTGGCCTGGAGACCTCGCTCACCAAAGTCCCAAAGGGAAATGGATCTAGATGGGTGGCCTTTGACCTCGTCAATATCACCGAGTGGGTGCCAGCTCCAAAGTGCTTCTTCAACTGCAGCGGAACATACCAAATCAAGACTGTGAACATGTCCATTTATCGTGAGTGACTCACAGCCTGAGGCCACCAGTGGGTCCTGGGGGTTGTTATGGGTTGCATCACCAACTCCTTGGGGAGCCCCAGAATCTCTCTTGGATAGCAAAAGGAAAAATACCAGGCCACCCTTTTCCCCAGTGCTGGGTGAATCCCTGTGGCAGGCCTGCCCCAGCTTGGCCAAAGTGGGAAAGGGACTGGTGACGCAGGAATCTCAGCCTGCCTGGCACCTGGGAAGGGTAGGAAGGTGGCCATGTAAGGGAAGGCACAAAGCACTCAGCCCACCCCAGACACATGGCTGGGTGTCTGCAAAGCCTGAGGGAGAGGGAGCAGAGCCAGGACCATGCTGATTCTGACAAGTGGGAGGACAAAGGAAGGACTGATCTGCACTAACCCTAGGTCATGACTCCGGGCTGTTCACAAGCGCAGCCAAGGCCCAACCAGGCACAGAGCCCAGCGGGTGCCGCTCCAGGGAGGTGCGGCAGCTCCCGTCTGCTGGTGGGAGATAAGACCTGCCTGAACTGGCAAGCCAGCAGGGCAGACAGAAACAGCCGGGGGGGCGGGCGCAGCTTTGGGGAAGTGCATTCACAGCTGGCTCTGGAAAGGTCAGGTGGGAGCAGCCTGGATTGGAGCCTGGCAGAAAGGTGAGGGCGGCCTGGGGTCCCCTCCTGTGTCCCCAGAGCACCAGGGCTGTGCGAGCTTTAGGAGTGAAAGGGGCCATGAGCAGGGGCCTCTAGACTGTGGATGCTGCTGCCTGCCCTGATGGTGCATGGCCTGGCAAGTGAGGCCATGGACGGGACAGATGGAGAGCTAGATGCCACTCTGCATGCTGGCCTGGCAGAAGGAGCATTCTCACCCCCAGCCTGGAGCAGGTGGTACCAGCTCCCTGAGGCACCTGCCTGCCAGGGCATGCACAACCCATGGCCCATTCTGTCAGTAAGAAGCCTTTGTGCCATCCCCTGTGCCCCAGGGGATGGGGCTGAGGCAGGCCCCATGCAGGATTCTCACCGAGGCTACCCGTGGCTCCATGTCTGTCACTCCAGAGGCGCCGGAGCAGGTGGTGCTGGAGCCACTCCCTGAGCAGGAGCTGGGCCAGGCCTATAACCTGACATGCCAGGTCCTGAATGTGGCTCCCGTCAGGCACCTCACCGTGACCCTCTGCCAGGGGGGACAGACACTGCACACAGAGATGTTCCAGAATGACAACAGGACTGGAGCTGCCTCTATCACAGTGACCCACATGATAACCCCTCAGCGATGGGACTATGGACAGGAGATCACATGCAATGCAACCCTGGACCTGAGACCTCAAGGGTTGTTCTCCTCAACCACCACCTCTTCTCCCGTAAAGCTCCAGGAAGCTGGTGAGTCCAGGATCATGTTCGGCTGGGCAGTAAAAACTAAAGCCACATATTCAAAGGAAAGTGGGTTGGTTTCTTCCCAACCCAGAACTACTGACAGAGGGAGCCAGGCCAGGGAATCCTGCTATGAAGAGAACTTGAGTGCAGTCACCTGGCCCAGCACCCTGGTCTCCACATAGATCCCAACAGGTGGCTACATAGCCCAGGCTACTGCTTTGCAGCTCTGTCCTCTGGCTAGTGGGTGATGCCCATACAGAAGTTCATGGGTAGGGTTGGTGGCAGCTGGTAGACAAATCCTGGTGTTTTTCACAGGAAATGTTTGGGAAATGCCAGCATTATTTTGGTTTTCTTGTTTTTGTCAAAATATATATTTAAAAACCACCAACAGAAACCTGCTCCGCTTGTGCGAGAGGTTTTTGACTGACTGTGTCCCAAGCCCAGCCTCCCTCTGCTCCAGCTGACCTGCAACCAAGCGCAGCACCCCTGTTGAGCCAGTCACTGCACGGGTACATACCACCCACATGAAAGACACAAAGGTCAGATTTGTAAAGGCATTTAAGATGTGGACAGGTACCCAATGGGATTCGGAAAATGATCAAACCAGATAGGCACCTAAGTCCCATTGGTTTTATGGGAGTTAGGCACCCAGGAAGGTTAGGCAGTTTGAAACTCCTGTTAAGTGCCTCCAGCCCTAATCCCATTGATGCAAGGCAGAATACGGCCCCAAAGATGGATTGGTCACTAGATGGGGACAAACTCCACTCCAGAGCCAGGGGACAGGATCCTCCACTTCAGCAGAGCTCAGGGCGTAGCTCTGCATGTGCCTGGCTGGGTGCCACAGTGAAAACGTTCCTTCCTGCCGCTTTCCCGATACCTTGGCCCAAAGCCCTGAGAGAAAGGCTGGGGTGTTTGTGGAAAAGGGATTTAACCCTTGCCATCTCTTTTCCCAGTAAGCCCCACGGCTATATTCCTAGCGATTGCCATGGTGGCTACGCTGGCGGCCATGCTGTTGGGAATTCTCGCCTGTGGGCTGGTTCAGCAGCACAGAACTCAGAGGGAAACAAGGCCAGAGCCCAGAGAAGCAACGCAAAGCTGGCTGGATTTGCAGATGGCACAGGCCGGTGCCGAACATGGCCCAGCAGCTGGAGACAGCTTGGATTGGCCTGAGGACACGTCCCAATAGAAAAGCCATCACAGCTCAGTTGTGTGCTGTGCCGTGCCAAGCTACATAGCAGCTACTGAGACAGGCAGATGCCTGCTTGGGAGATATGCAGACAGCAGCAGTGGGGTCTGTGTGCTGAGCTATGCCAAACACTCTGTTTTCAAGTTCTTCTGTCTTTTCCAGACTTTCCCTTTCAGACTGAAATGTCCGGAGCCAGGCCTGCTCCAGCTGAAAACTGCCGTCAAAATTTCCAGGAGCCAAGGCTGAAATACATTGATTTATCTGTGCTAAAAAAGCTACTTGCAGTGATTTAATGGAGGCATGGCCATGCCTGTGGGACACATAGCAGTAAGAGGGGGTTTGCTCAAGGGTCAGCTTGTCCCTTTACAGCAATCACAAGGGAAGCAGCATAGCCTAGTGGGTACAGCACTGGGTGGGGACATGGGAGTTGCGCACGTTGTGGTCCTGGCTCGGGCCCTGTGGGCTGTGTAGCCTGGGAGCATTTAGGGGCAGGTGCTATGTGTCCTTGCAGCCCCTGGCCTGACAGGGGTCCCTGGCCACAGTTGCTCTGTCAAGGGCTCTGAGGCAGCTAGGCAGGGCTGGCAGGATTAACTGCCAAGCCCAGTGCTTTTCCATGACCCTTGGCTGCGGTTTAAGCTCACCCAGCTAATGACCTTCCTTCCTTGCGTGTGTTTCCATCCTCCAGAGCCAGTGAGGCCAGCCCAAGTGGAGCCGGGCCCTTCCCCTAGCTGATTAGAAGCTCAGCACCCAGGCCAGCTGCTTGGCGCTGTGGGGAGCCTGCTGAAGCTGACCCTTGGGCAGCCACACTGTCTCCACACTACCAGAGGGAAGGAACATCAGCAGTAGGCAGCAGGAATGTCCAGGAGCCTTGGCCAGGCTGGAGTGTGGTATAAGGTTCCCGGCCATATGCTAGTGGGATCTGGGCAGCCAGGCAAGAGTGGGCATGTCCCAGTTTTGACCCCCTCAGGGACCAATTTCTGACGTTCAGTGCTGGGGTTGTCTGGAAAACAAGAATCCCCTCCCCCAAACGAAGCCAAGGTTTCCAAATAGTGCTACCGGCTGCATCAGCAGGAGCAAGGGGCCTGCTCAAAAGCTGCACCATCAAATTCAGGAGAGTGAATAGCCCATAGCTGGTGTGCAAGACTCTTTGGGATGGGGGGACTGTGTTCAAGGCCCTACAGATCTGGATCAGACAGAGAGGAGACTTGAAGCTGGGTCTCCCCCAGGCTAGGAAGTGCCCCAAGCTATGGGGGGCTGTTTGAGTGAGTGTCTCTCACCCAGCTCACATGCAGGCACTGTGACAAAGGGGCAGACCTGCAGAGGAGCCCAGAACCTAGTGGGACTTCAATTTTTGGAAACCTCCCATCAGCCACTGGCTGCGTGGCAAAGCCTGGCCCAGCCCCAAAGGGAGACACTTGCCTCCCAGGCAACAGCTGTGTCTTGAAAGTTTGCCTTCCACCTGCCCGTCTGCAGGTTTAGCCACCCTAATGCAACCCCCTGGAGCTGACTTCCCTGCTGCCTTGCACCTCGCACTCTAGATCACACTGGTGCAGAATGCTGCTACTCTGATCCACTTCACACTGCTTGGCACCAGTGCACAGGGCCACGGAGGTGCAGCCCCGAGTGCAAGTCACTCTACAGTCATGGCGCACGTCTGCATTTGAGGTTGGCAAACACAGCACGGCCCAGGGTTGGTAACAACACTTCACAAGAGACAAGAGGAATTAGGCCCACCAGAGGGTGAAATGGACTTGCCCAGGGCAGCTCTCGGACCTCCGGAACAGCCAGTCAGCTGTTCCTCAGGGTGGCAGAATAAGGGGTGCAAGAATCCTGGCTCCCCACTCTACCTAGCTGGCTCCAGCCTTGCAGAAACTGGGGCTGAGGAAGGCCCCTGTTCAGAGATGCAGTGGGGGCAGGGAAAGGGCATTCCAGCCTGTCTGCTCCCCGCCTGGCACCATCAGTCTCACTCCCTGGCACACCACCAGAGCCACAGCTGGGCACTCAATGCCACCACATCTCGGACAGACAGGGCTCTGCAGCTTTTCCCCTGCCCAAGCACAGGACCCAGGTGGGGTTCCCCACTGTAAGCACTGGGGGCCCCGTGCCCCCTTTCTGGGGGTGCAAAAGGCACCACCTCACTGTGCTGCCAGGCTGCAGCTGTTCAGTGTCAAGCACAGGACACGCTTTGTAGCCACTGTACATGGCTGCCCCTAGCCCACTGTGGCCTGTGTCCCTGCACTGGATACGGGGCAGCCCCCAAGTAGGGGCAGCTTGGCTCCAGCAGAAAGTTGCATCTCAGGGGAGAGCTGAGCCAGGCACCAGGCAGAAGTGGAGCCCTGCATGTACAGTAAGTACAGGGGCAGATCAGGACCAGCCCACACAAACACCTGCATGCAGCCATGCACAGAGATGCTCCCATGAGGGGCAAGCAGCAGGGAGACAGATGCCTGCTGGGAAATGGGCCCGATCCCAGACATGTGCTGCTGAGACACCAAGAGTGAGATGTGAATGCTCACACAGGTTTGTAGAGATATGCGTGTGCCTCCCAATCCCCAAACCTCTCACACACAGCCATGTTCCCCGCCACGCTCCTCACATATATCCATGTCTCCCCACACACACATCCATGTGCCCCCCATATCTACGTGCACCTATATACCCACATCCCACACATAAATCACACCCTAGCTCTCTCCACACCCAAGCATATACATGCCAGCCCCCCACCACCACATCCACTCATGCCAATACACATTCTCCCCATACACAAATCATATGCATACCTGCTCCACACCTCCACCTCTGCACAACCAGAGCTACATGCACCCCGCACACACACACATGCTTATATCCCACCAACACCCCGGTCCTGGGACCTCTACACACTATCCAAATTCTTTGCATGCCCTAGTCCCTTACCCTTGTCCCAGTGTCCCAGCACCCCCCACACCTCATTTCCTTCCCATGCCAGCACCCCTGGGCACCCTCAAAGCAGCTATTCTCTCTGTTCCAGAGGGGTAGCCATATTAGTCTATACTGTGTAGAGCAGAAACAATGAGAGTCCTGCAGAACCCAGAGTCAGGGATGCATCTGACAAAGTGGGTTGGAGCCCAAGAAAGCTTATGTCCAAAGAAATTTGTTAGTGTTTGAGGTGCCACAGGACTTTATGATTGTCCTCTCTGTGCATACTCCCTTGCTAACCCTCTCTCCCTTCAGCTCCCAACACAAGACTCCCTGCCACCCTAGGGAAATGGATTTGATTTGTTCAGATAAACTAATGAAAACACGTCAGTGGAGAGGTGCCACATGGCCCCATTGTTCTGCCAATCCCCAGCACAACCAGCAGCATTGGAGCCAGCATGGGCCCTCACCCTGCTCCTTTGCACGCCCACTAGACTGAGCTCTCTGGGGCACAGATGTTCTTTCTGTGGGCAGTGCCTGGCACAAGGAGACCCAACCTCACGCAGGGCTGCTCTAAACGGCTGCACAATTTCAGCAGCAGTCAAAGGGAGATATGCACTGACTGTCTACCTTCTTACTGCTCTGCCTGAGCTGGAGAGAAACCCCTTCAGTGCCCACCTCAATGGGGTCCTGGGCTCATTTGAAGTCTATAAAGCACCCAGCACAACCAGGCCTGAGTTTGGAGATGAGATCCTGAAGTATAGAGCAGAAATGCCTGTGTTTGTGCCATGTTCCCACTGAGCACCCAAATGTGCAATGTGGGGCCCACACACAGAAAGTGATCTCAGAGATCCCCCTCTGACCCCATATGCTTGCTCTCCTTGATTACCCCTACCCCAAACTACTGAACCCCCCCAGGGAGCTCCATCATGAGCTCCAAAGCAATGTGGTGATGCTCCTGATATCTGGTGATATGTACAGGAAAAATCATGAATATACGGAGCTGACGATGGATGGATGCATGGATGGCTGGATGAACAAACAGAAGGGCGAAGAGGAGGATGGCAGGATGGAGAAATAGAGATGAATAGGGGGATTGGTGGATGGATGGACAGGTGACGAGGATGGCAGGATAGACAGAGAGGTGCATAGGGGATGATTGAAGGGGCAGAGGGGAATGGACAAAGAGATAGATGGATGGATGGGGTACATAAGGGCTGGATGAATGGACAGACAGATGGATGGAGGGGATGGCTAGGCTGGACAATGTAAGGACTGACAGATTGGCTTAGATCTGAGCCTGAACGCACACACACACACACAACCTGCCCTGTTCGGCTTTCCAGCTTCCCAATCACCCCCAGGCACCTCTGCCTGGAGCAACCCCTTCCTGCCACCCCTGCCAGCCAGGAACCGGTGTGGCAGAGCCCGCAAGAGAGTTCCCATCCCAGCACCACGGCCCAGTGGGAAGGAGGCACAGGGTCAGGGATCACAGGCAGGGCTGGCGACAAGGGGCTGGAGCAGCAATGAGCCCCAGAGTTGTCGGTGCTCAGAGAACAGGGGAGCTGGGCGGCTTCCGTGCCTGGGCCTCTTGGGGGTTGGGGAGCTGCCTGTAGCAGGGCTCCGGGCGCCCGGGCTGGCCCCTGGTGGCTAGCGCTGGTTCTAGGTCAGAGTTTGTGCCATGCGTAGGGCTCCCTTGGGAACGACATGTGCTGATGAGACCCACGCGAGGCTCAGATAAGGATTCTCCCTGCTCGGACCCCCAGTGAGACTCAGATGGGTCCTATGGGCTCAGCCTGGGGCTCAGCTGTCAGCGCCCGACCTGGCTGGTCAGTGGTGCCTACATGGAGGGACCCTCCTCTGGCAGGTCAGACACCCAGCCCTGGCTGCCAAGGAGAGTTTGCCTCGGCCCCTGCGGGTGAGGGGTCAGATGGGGCCATAGGAAGCCCGGCAGGGAGTGACGCCTCTGTCCATGGGTCCCAAGGCACCAGAGTCACCCCCAGGTGGAAGCTGCGGCTGCTGTGGGACCCCTGCCCCGGGGAAAGGACGGTGTGAAAGGCAGCGGGGGGGAGCGCGACGAGGCCCTGATCCCGGCTGGGCTGTGCGCAGCGCCTAGCACAGCGGGGCCAGCGCCGGGCCGGGTGGGCAGCGCCCCGCGGGGGATCGAGGCACCCAGGCGGCGCAGCTGCCGGAGCAGAGGCGGCTCCGCGGGCGGGTCGCAGCCCCGGCGCCGGGAGAGGCAGGTGGAGAGCGGAGGAAACGTGGACTAGCGCGGCCCGCCGGCCCAGGAAAAACAGGGGCGGAGGCGCTTCCCCTGCGCCGAGTCCCTCCCCCGCCTGGATACCAAGTGCCCGGCGCGCCGAGCCGAGCCGAGCCGAGCCGTGCGCTCCCCTCTCCGCTCCGCTCCGCTCCCCACGGCCATGCGGCTCCGGCCTCTCGGCCCGCCCCCTCCCGGGCGCTGCCTGCCCCTGCTGCTGCTCCTGGCGCTCCCCGGTACGTACCGAGCCCGCCGCCGAGATTGCGGGGCGCTGCGCCGGGCTGGGACCGCAGCCGCTGCGGGGGCGGGGGCGGGGGCGGGGGGCTCCGCTGACTCCGTGCGCGGCGTTTCCCCCGGCAGCGGGCGAGCGGTAGCGAGGTCGAGTGGGTAGAGCTGGGGGCGGGGAGTCAGGACTCCCGGGTTCTGCCAGCCCCCGCTCTGGGAAGGGGGCAGGACTGGGGGGAGACTGGGAGCCAGAACTCCCCCCTCCTCCTATTTTTCTTTGCTGAGTTGCCCTAGAACATCAGGCAAGCTTTGGCATGTCTCTGTGCCTCAGTTTCCCTGCCTGTGAAATGGCAACGACAACATTTGCAAAGTGCTTTCGGACAGGAGCATCGCTACCCCGGGGAAGGACCTGGGGCCCCCGGCCCTGATTCTCCACTGGGGTCCGATCCAGCCTCAGGTGCCTGCTGCCGCCAGCCTGGCCATGGATCCCCAGCCATGGACAGAGCAGGGAGCAGCAGCTGTAGCTGCGGGTGGCCCGGCCTAGGACAGGGCGGGAAGCAGCCACTGCCACCACAGGTGGCTGGGCCCCAGATCGCCAGCCGGTGAGCAGGAGAGGCAGGGTCTGCACCAGGACTTGGGGCACTGGCGCTGGGATTCGGGGCACAAGCCCCATGTGCCAAGCCCCAGTGACACCCCTGCTTTGGAAACTGCCATGGGGCTGACAGCTCTGGGGCTTAGCCACAGGCCTGGGCATGGACACTGAATGCCCAGAGAGTCTACACTGCCTCAGGTGCCTTCCAGCCCCAGCAAGTCAATTCTTGCCAGTCAGCATGTGTGTTTGCCCTTTCAGGGGCTGCAGAGCCATCCTTTAATGTGAGCATTTGGCCAGAAGACTCCATGGTGGAGTATGGAGGGTCCATCCTGATAAACTGCAGCAACACATGCCTGGATGTCAATGCCACGGGTGGCCTGGAGACCTCACTCACCAAACTCCCGAATGGACGTGGCCCTGGGTGGGAGACCTTCCACCTCGTCAACATCACCGAGTGGGAGTCTTTCCCAATGTGCTACTTCAGCTGCCATAACAGTTTCAAGACAGCGTCTGCAAAGATCTCCCTTTACCGTAAGTGCCTCCAGCCCCCTGCTGCAGTGGGGCTGGGCTGGGCTTTTGTGCCAGAGAGACTTTCTCAGAGCAGCATGGGGCTAGAGCAGAGGTTGGCAACCCAAAAGATAAGAAGAACCATTTTAAAAACTTCTTTTGTTGTCTGAGAGCCACAATGGGTGTAGCCTCCTGGTGGGGGAAGCTGGGAGCTGGGCCAGGGTGCCTTCTTCAAGGTCCCCTCCTGGAAAGGGGGGAGGCTGGAACTAGGAGCAAGTCCCCTTCAGAGTCCCCCAATGGCAGGGAACTCTGTAGCTGGCAGCAGGCCACCTGCAGGGTCCCCCTGTGGCAGGGGATGGACATGGAGCCCGGAGCTTCAAAGCAACAGCCAAAGAGCCACATGTGGCTCCGGAGTTACAGAACCCTGGGCTAGAGAAAGGGAGACCTCACCTGCAGAAATAGGGTACAAAGCAACAATCTTGCCCCAGGGTGGGGGACTGGATGACTCAGGGGATGCAGAATGGGACACAGGGCCATTCTCCGATGGGGTCGCCAGTGGGTCTGGCCCCAAGGCAGGGACTGACTGGATGGGGGTGGGGAGGGCAGTGGGGCACCAGGCCCTTCCCCTGGAGGGACATGCTCCCATCCATTAGGCCAGGTAGCACCTGTGTGTAGTTACTCTCTGGCAGCTTTGGGGTGACACAACTTGTTGGTTTCCAAAGGGATACCCGTATTAGTCTAGTCCAGCAAAAAAAACCAAGTAGTCGTGTGGCGCTTAAAGACTTACAGATTTATTTTTCGCATGAGCTTTTGTGAACTTCTTCGAAGCATCTGACGAAGTGGGATTTTCTCCCACAAAAGATCATGCGAAAAATATATCTTGGTTTTTTTACAACTCGTTGGGTCTCAGTCTGGTTCTTGGAGGGTCAGGATCCACATCCCAACCCCTGCATCTCTAGGAACTCCTACTGGCCACTCAGCGAGACTGAACGTGGCCCTCCAACTTAGTGGGGCCCCTCTGCTCATGGGAAAGCTGGCCCTGCGACTCTGCCTGGCTGGGATGTGGAGATTCACTTCCTGGCTCTCAGCTGCACCCAAGTCTTAATGTATCCACTTCACCAACTTTCCATTCCTCCCCCTCTGCCTTCAGAGGCACCAGAGCAGGTGGTGCTGGAGCCGCTCCCTGAGCTGGAGCTGGGCCAGGCCTATAACTTGACGTGCCGGGTTCTGAACGTGGCTCCTGTCAAGAACCTCACCGTGACCCTCCTTCAGGGCGGACAGACGCTGCACATGGAGACGTTTCAAAATGACACCAGGATCGGAGCCAACACCATCACGGTGACCCACACAATAACCCCTCAGCAAGTGGACCACGGGCAAGAGGCCATCTGCCACACAGTCCTGGACCTGAGGCCACACAAGCCGCCGTTCCAAAACAGATCCACAGCGCTGGCACTCACGGTTTTTGGTGAGTGCTGGTTCACTATTGCCCTAGCTTCTTGGGCAGTCCCTTCCACTGGTGCAGAGTGGGTGCCAAGCCAATGTGCTGAGCAGGAACGGGGCTCAAGGCACAGGGTATGAAGTATCAGGCCCCCAGCCTATGTCTCCGCTGAGCCCCACATTCCTGCTCCCACAACCCATTCCTCTGCAGGAACTGTAATCCGGTTAGTGAGTGTCTATTAATAACTCTGTGACGAATCCCCTTGCCGGCTTTCTGCCTTTGTCTCCGCTCAGGCTCTGATGGCAGCTTGACTCACTCATTTCTTCTGCTGTCATCAAGCGAGTGAACCCTCAGCTCACCTGCGTGTTTTCAATCTGCTGCTAATCCTCTTCTCAGTGGGCTAAAAACACCTCCTGGAGGGATCGGGGATAGTCACTGGGGGGTTCTTACCCACCCTCTGCCCTACATGCAGGGGTTGCAGTGCTAAAAAGAACTGCCATGCTGGATCAGAGCAATGGTCCATCCCACCCAGTGACCTGTCTTCCAAGCATAGCTAGTGCCAGGTGCCTCAGAGGGAATGAACAGCACATTCACAAGCTACGACATCCAGAACATGGGGTTGCATCTCTAACCATCTTGGCCAACAGCCACCAATAGACCTGTCCTTCATGAACTTACCTCATTCTTTACTGAATCCAAATTCCAAAGGGGCAGCCATGTTAGTCTAGTTGAGCAAAACAAACAAGGAGTCCTGTGGCACTTTTAAAGACTAACACATTTATTTATCGCATGAGCTTTTGTGGCTAGAATCCCCCTTCATCAGATGCTTGAAATGGAAAACTTACAGTATAGAAGGGAGTAATAAACTGTGTGAAGAGTGAGTCACAAGGTCAGTTCAGATTATTTCAGCCAAACCAAACAAGTTGTTTTGATTTAAACAGTGTGGAAAAAACAGATAAGAAGGTGGGAAGATTGGAGGAGGGGAAAATCACCTTTTGCAATGAGAAAACCAGCCCATATCTCTATTCAAACCCAAGCTAATGGTATCAAATTTGCCTGTGAATTCTAACTCTGCAGTTTCTTGTTTGGCGCTTGGATTTGAAGTTTTTCTGTTGGGGCACTATAACTGACATGGCTTTCAAAGAGTGAGCACGGGGGTTGAAGTATTCCCCTATTGGTTTTTGAATGTTGTTAGTTCTGATGTCAGATTTGTGTCCATTTATTCCTTTGCACAGAGACTGTCCTCTTTGTCCAGTGTGTATAGCAGAGGGGCATTGCTGGCACATTGCTGGCATAAATCACATTGGTGGATGAACAGGTGAATGAGCCCTTGATGGAGTAGCTGGTTTTATGAGGTCCTGTGATGGTGTCATTTGAGCAGATACGTGGGCAGAGTTGGCAAGAGGGTTTGTTGCAGGAATATGTGCCTTCCTTACTGTTTCTGACTGTCTGTAGTTGCTGGTGACTATTTGCTTAAGGGTGGGAGGCTGTCTGTAAGCAACAAGAGGTCTGCCTCCCAAGGCTTGAGAGAGTGAGGGATCATCTTGTAGAATAAGCTGTAGATCCTTGATGTGCTGTAGGGTTTCACTTGGGAACTGTAGGTGATGACCAGCAACGTTACGTCAATCTGTTTCTTCACTTCCCCAGCTGGGTGCTGTAATTCTAAGAATGCTTGATAGAGATCGTGTGTCTATCTGAGGAATTGAAGCAAATGTGGTTATATCTTTGGACTGGACTGTAGACCAGAGGCATCATTGGCTGGGGTAGGGACCCAGGGCATGGGCCCAGGCCCCGCCCTGGCCTACAGGCCCTGCCCCAGCCTGCAGACCCCACCCCCTGGCCGAGGACAAGGCCAGGCGCCGCCGCGGGCGGCCAGGCCCCAGATCCCCGGCCGGGGACGGGGCTGCAGCAGCCGCCAGCGGCTGGGCCCCAGATCTCTGGCCCGATTGGGCCAGAGATCTGGAGCACTGGCGCTGGGGTTCAGGGCAGGTGCCCCGGAGTGCCCAGTGCCAGCGACACCCCTGCTGTAGACAAAGGATCGTGTGGTGTGTTTTAGATGAAAGCTTGAGGAATGTAGGTAACTATACCAATCAGTAGGTTTTTGGTATAGGGTGGTGTTTGTGTGTCATCACTAATTTGTACTGTAGTGTCCAGAAAGTGGATCTCCCATATGGACTGGTCCAGGATGATGGTGGGGTGGAAATTGTTGACTCATGGTAAGGATGTCCTTGAAGAATTCCACTGATATTTCAAGAATTTCCACCCTACCATCAACCTCAGTCTAGACTACTCCACATGGAACATCCACTCCTTGTCTGTTTTTTATTGAATCCAGTTATTCTTTTGGCTTACACAAGATCTTTTGGCAAGGAGTTGCACAGATTTATCTGTGTACTGGGTGAAGAAAAAACTTCCTGCTGCTTGCTAAATTCATTGGGTGACCCTTGGTCTGTGTGTTCTGTGTTGGGCTTGAAGCGCTCCAGACAGATGGCTCCAGGGGATGGATCAAGTTTTCTCACTGGAACTGTGCAGGAATTAGACATTCCTAGGCCCACATCCCAATCCCACTAGAGATCTGAAGGCCAGATCTTCAGGTGCTGTGACTGTCAGGTCCCTGGGTTGCCTCACAAGTTGGGCTCCCAAAATCACTAGTGGTATTTGAATGGCCTTACCAGGGGTTAAAGTGAGCCAGAACGCAGTGGAACGCCATTCCAGGGCCCACTATTTTTAGGGGCTCTGCGCTCCAGGGCCTCTGAAAATTGAAAATGGAATCGGAACTGTACATTCCAGAGTCCACCACTGAAAAATAGCAGGCCCCAGAATGCAGCGTTCTGGTTCCATTTTTTATTTTTAGGGGCCCCCCAAATGCAGAGTCCCTAAAAATAGCAGGTCCCAGAACCGTGTTCTGTTGCATTCCAGCTAGCAGAGAGGGGGAGATTTTAAATCTCCCTCCCTGGGCCGGCTCTCAGTGGGCATGCTCAGAACCTCTGAGCATCCTCAGTGAGAGCCAGCTCAGGGCTGAAGCCTCAGGCTTGGCTGAGGCTGGGGCCACGGCTGCTCTGCCCTGCAGCAGGTAAGGGGACCCTGGGGGGTTTCGGGGGCAGGAGAGCCAGCCCAGCAGGGAAAGGGTGCGGGGGAGGGTGTTGGCCTGGGGCAGCAGGGGAAGAGGGTGCAACGAGTCATGGCACAGTTGGGGTTGGGGTACCAGCAGCCAGATGGGGGCCAAAGGCTGGGGTGGGGGAAGGCGTTTGGGTCACAGGAAGTGGGGTGGGGGGAAGGTGTTTGGGGGACAGGAGCTGGAGTGTGGGGTAGGTGGGTGGAGGGTTGGCATTTGGGGGGCTGTAGCTGGGGTGCAGGAGGGGGGCCCACCCATGTGGGAAGGGAGGCCCACCCATGCAGGAAGGGGGGGCATCTGATTAGGAGGGTTCCAGGGCCCACCAATTTATACTTTAACTCCTGGGCCTTACCATGTGAAAGTGAGGCAGCAGGTGAGAGCAGAGCTGAGTGTTGGGAGTCTGGACTCCTGGCTTCTGTCCCTGGATGTGGATGGCCAGTGGAGTCCAGTGCGCTGGGTGTCAGTTCTCTCTAGGAGGTGAGTGGAACGTAGTGGTTAAAGCAGGGCAGATACTGGGCACTTGGACTCCAGGGCTCAGTTCTCTGTTCTGCAATTCGCACGTGGGATGTGTCACTTCCTTTCTTCATCGCTTGCCCATATTGGGGCAGGGTGTGTGTCTGTGTGAATGTGTGTGAATGATGTAAGCTTATAAAATGCAGGGAGTGAGAGGTCACTGTGTCCAGCTTCCACACGGTAGCCCAGTAAGACATAAACAGCTCCCACTGTAGACTTTGGCCACACTGAGTGCCCCATGCTTAAACAGTCCTCGTCAGCCCATCAGGAGCAGATGTTACTACTGTAACAGGTGTGTTACAGTAGCGCTGTGGACCTCAGCCAAGATCAAGGTCACCCATTGTGATGGCCACTGCATAGACCTGGACAGCCCCTACACCAAGGCTTTCATGTCTAACTAGACAGAGGGTGTGAGGGGAAACTGACTCTGCCAGCAGTTGCAATAATTTGGGGATCTTGGGGAGCAATTACTTCACCAGTGGGGGTACAACTTAATCTTTATTAAAAATGGGTATTGATACAAGATGAATTATGAAGTGTATGTGTATTGAGTTTGTCATGGCTTTTTTACAATGGGGTTTTGTTAGATAGCCTCAACTTTATGGAGTGGAACAGGTTGGGGGACAATGGGGGTTCTCAAACTAACTTGACCTACAAATCACAGTGACTTAAAAGATGTTCTAATCCATATAAGTAAAGGGGGTACAGTACAGGCTCAGTGTGTGGCAGTAACAATGAAGAGTGCGAACAAGCGGGGGAGCAGGAATCCTCAGGTCAAACAACACCGAGGAGGTTCAGGGGTTACAGAGGGAGGCAGGAGGGGCCGAGCGGCAGGGAGAGAAGGAGCGGGAGCCGCGGCAAGGAAAGGGACCACGGGAGCCGCAGGAAGTGGTGGGGAAAAGGGGCGACAGGGAAATGAGCCAAGGGAAAAGGGGGAGCCGCGGGAAGCTGTGGCAAAAGGGGAGCCATGGCGAAAGGAGCCACGGGAAAAAAGGGGGGCCACAGGAAGCGGTGGCAAAGGGGCCCGCGAGAAAGGAGCCACAGGAAAAAAGGGGGGCTGCAGGAAGCGACGGCAAAGGGACCCGTGGGGAAAGGAGCCGCGGGAAAAGGGGAGCCACAGGGAGCGGCAGCAAAGGGACCTGCGGGGAAAGGAGTAGCGGGGAAAAAAGGGGGAGCCGCGGGAAGTTGGGGCACATGGGGGAATTCAGAAAATAAAGAGGGGACAAGGAAAATTTGGGTAAGAAAGGTTTATTTAGCTCGGGGGGGGTCACAGAGGGGAAAGCAAAATGACAACACAATAACTCTAAGAAACAATCTTACAATCTATCTTAACACTTCTAAGGCTTACAAATTAGACTGAAACAATGTTGTACAAAGTAATACTTCTAAGATAGGTTCAAACAAATTAGGGGGAGAGATACAACAAGCAATACAGAGCTGTGGCAAACAATTAGAAACACGGGAACTTCTCTTTAAACAGTGGAGAGCGGAACTGCAATCTAAAAAGGAGAAGCCATTAAGCAAAAGGGCAAGCCTGCTCTTAGGAGCATGGGCTTGTTGGAGCTGGGAGAAAGAGCAATGGCAAAACAGCAGCCAAAGGGGAGGCAATTTATTTTTAAAGAAAGCTGCAGGGGCAGGCTCTTACCAATTCCACCAGCAGCAGCAGCAGCAGCAGCATTACAGGCAGGAGAGAGAGAGACTCATTACTCGGCCAGCAGTTTCAATCGTGGAACGCTCGGGGGAGAACTTGTGAGTGGAGGAGGTCAGTGTCTGGGTGATCAGGCCAGGCGGGATGTCAGGAACCATCTCGCCTGATCAACCCAAACCCTGAGTTTTAAACTGTTTGTTTCCCGCCAGTTTGCTGATTACAGGCAAGGCAGGAAACTCAGGTGAGCATGACTCATGCCTTCACCATCTCATAGATCTTGCAATTTGGCAGTGCCCACCTATGCCAAGCCCTGTAGAACTCAATTGGGTGTCAGCGGCTATCTAGTACAGTTGAAGGGGCCATCTGCTCCCCTTTACATACTTCACATACTTCACATACTTAACTGATGGCCCGGGAGGGGCGGCCATCCAATTAACTTAATGGGCAACGAACAAACTAAGGCAGAGAAAGGGGAAGGATTTGCCCAAGGCCAGTGGCCAAGCTGAGGATTGACCCCAGGTGTCCTGCTGCCCTGTCTACTAGCCACACTGCTTCTGAGTGCTTCCCTAACACCCTGCAATGTTTTTTCTTATGTGCTGCAGCTTTCCCAGAGCCTCCCCAGCTCTACACTCCTGCCTACATAGAGGTGGGCACCAAGGCAACTGCCCGCTGTGAAGTGGCTGGGATCTTCCCCGTGGAAGCGGCCCGATTCAACCTGTCATTTGGGGGAGAGCCTGTGACTTTCACCGTCACGACATCAGGCAATGCAACCGCTGCTGAGGCCATGGTTGGGTCCCAGGCCCCAGGACGTTGGGCACTGAACTGCACTGTGGTCGTGGGGCCCGTGTCCAGATCAGCAGGAGGGAGTGTTTTTGTTTACAGTGAGTGTCGTTCCCCACCCCCACCCACCCCTCCAGTGCTGATCCCACAAAGCATCAACTTGCTTTCAGGGCAGGACATGTGGTGCAGCCCTGGCCCACCTCTGCCCCCTTTCACCCTTGGCCAGCTCCAAGAAGAAAGTGCTGCTGAGCTGAGCGAAGCCAGGGGCTCTGTTCTGTAGAGGAAGGAATTGCTCTCCCAGCACCCCCATGCTAGGACTCTTCCTGGGGTGTGTTGCTGGATCCTTTAGCGCGGTGGTTGTCAAACTTTTTCCTTTGGGACCCAGCTCCAGGTCCCTCTGCCATGCGGTGACCTGTGTGGGTGGGATGGGCCGCCCCTCACTCCCCTGTAGGATCAGCACCAGCCGGCAGGGAAGCAAGGGGCCACCACCCCCGCTCCCAGATCAGCACCAGCTGGTAGGGGAGCAAGGGACAGCTGCCTCCCCTCCCAGAAGCAGTGTGGGCCAGCAGGGGTGCGAGGGGCACCCACCCCCCCAGGGTGCAACATGGGTGCCGTGACCCAGTCCTTTCAGGTCTGCAACCCAGTGCTGGGTCGTGACCTGTACTTTGACGACTACTGCTTTAACAGTTACTAACGGATGTATCTGTTGCCACTTGGTCCTGCCTAGTGAACTGAGGGTAGCAGGGTCTGGTCCCAGAATCAGGCTACACAGAACTAAAAAAGCAAGTTCAGTGCCTGGCATGGGTGCTCAGTCGTGCTTTCAGGCGTGAATACGTGTACTTGTCAAGGGGTGAGAGGAACAAAAGCCCAACTCCATCTCCTGCATGCTGAATGCTGCACTGCACCAACCCACTAGACAGGGGCGTCGCTGGCGCTGGGCTTACAGGGCTCCAGCCCTGAATCCTGGTGCCTGAGCTCTCAGTCTTTTTCCAGGCCAGGACACTCCTGCTGCTGAACCCCACTTCTTTCCTGGAGCTGGGCGCAGAACCCAGGTGTCCAGGTCTCCAGCCCCCACCTAGACTGGGGATGTGAGCTGGGGCTTCTTGGGACTAGTCAGGTTGGGTTTCTGGTGACTTCTTGTAATGGAGATTTTTAAAATTGCAGCAACTCGTTCACAGCAGCTCTGCCTTGGTCCCCACCAGGTTTCCCTCTGCCAGTCCTGGAGATGGACCAGCAACAGCTTCTCGTTAACAGTAATGTGAGCCTTACGTGCCGCTCCCCTGCCAGCCAGCCCCCAGCTGTTACACTACAGCTCAGAGACTCCCTGGGAAGCCTGGCATCCGGGCCCCAACCCCAGCTACAGCTTACACTGACAGCCCGTAAGGAAGACAACGGGAGGCAATTCACGTGTGAAGGCAACCTCACTCTTGGCAGCCATTTCATCATAAAGAACACCTCTGCCCAGCTCACTGTTCTCTGTGAGTAAGGCACGGCCTATTTATGCACAGACCCTCCCTTCATGACAGAGGTCTGCATCCCTGTTTTCCTGCCCTTGCAGGACATATGTGGTTATGGACCCCAGGGCAAAGCCCTAACTGGGGACCCCTGCTATGACAGCACCTAAAAACCTTCAGTGCAGTTACCCTGCTACACTGCTAGGAAGAAGGGCAGGGCTATTAACCCCATTGTGTAGCTGGGGAAACTAAGGCATGCATGGGGCACTTGGCAGACGAAGGCTTAGAATCTGAGTCTCCTGAATTCTAAGTCAGCCTCCTAACCGCAGAGCCATCCAGCCCCTTAACTGTTGGCCATCTCTGCTCTGCCTGACTCCCAGCCTTATCAGCATTCACCTCAGCAGAGCCTGTTGCTATCATGCCATCCAGGCCTCATTACCAACCCTCATTAACAGAAATTAACAGGGACCAAGCAAGAGATGCCACATAACAAACCTACTGGCATCTTCTCAGCTGTCTGTGTGGATGGAAAGGCTGTACATGCATTTGATTACACAGTATGAAGTCGAGAACCCTCCGAGTTCTCCCTTGAGGAGGGCAATGTATTGGTTGTGAGGGGCTGTGGAGCTGGGGGCCAGAAATCCTGGGTTCTCATATTCCCAGATATCCTTCAGTCACATTGTGTGGCCATGGGCAAATTACATCCCCCCTCTGTGCCTCAATTTGCCTGTGTGACAGCAGGCATTATACCACGCGTGAGGCTTTTGCCTCTGCAAAGCACGTGCCTAGAACTTGCGTGTGTGAGTGGGTCCCACGGAGCAGGGTGTGCTCCCAGACAGGCAGATGTGCTGATGTCTGTCCGTTCAGCATGGCACTCGAGCCCATGTATAACTCTCAGTACATGAGCATGGCGTTTGTGGGTTCAGAGATCAGCCCGTGCCCTAGGGCTGTGCTGCAGCCTGTCCTGGGGTGCCCACAGAGACAGCTGTTGCCCCCCCCCAACCTTTCCTGCTCCTGGGGCACTTGGGGCTGAAACAGCCCAACACCCTGTGACCCGGGAGTGTCCTCAACACTTTCGGATGGGCCGAAACGAAGGAGTTTGGCTGAAACCTGACATGGCTCAAGGGAACACTGCAGACCCTGGTCTGCAGGGCTGGTGTGAGCTCAGCACCAGCTATGGTGTGCACCAAGGAGGGGCTGGGGGGCAGCCCTTGGATGCAGCAGCAGAGGATCACCTGGGCCACACTGGGGCCTACCTCTGCAGCGCCAGGACAGGGCAGCTGGTTCAAGGGACAGAGGATAGGACACAGGGACTTTCTCCAGGGAGACACTGGCTCTAATCTGGCCCTAGGGCAGGGAACTGGCTGGCTGGGGTGGAGGGTAAGGAATACAGGATTTGTCCCCTGTACATGGCACCAACCCCAATCTGACTCCATGAGGGGAGGGAAACGGACTGGACCACTGAGGAGTCCTGCTCATCTTGATCAGCCATCATCCCAGGTTTTTAACCCTTCCCTCACACCGAACATATTCCTCTCTCTGTCCCAGACAAGCCAACGCTGGATGAGCCTGGCTGTCCAAGTCACCGGACATGGCTGGAGGGGACCCTGCAGCAGCTGGCCTGCGAAGCCGACGGGAACCCCGTGCCAGGGGTCTCCTGCAGCAAGGATGGCCAGGTGTACAAGACCGGCACCATGCAGAATGTCACACGAGGCCATGCTGGGGTCTATCATTGTGCCGCCACCAACAAGCACGGGATGGTCAGCAGGAACGTGACCATCGACGTTGAATGTGAGTGCAGGGATTGCAGCACATGCAGTCTGGGGGACCCAAAGGCCTCCAGAGCCAGGTGCTCACGGCTTCCTGGGTTTAGCTAGTACTGATGTGGTCCCAGCAAATGCAAGAGGGTCAGATGATAGGGGAGTGTGTGACCATGAAAATACCCCTTTGTTTAGTGTGGTTGGGAATGGGACACAGGGCCTTTTCCCTCTTGGGGGGGTGCCAGCTCTGATCCAGCCCCTGTGTGGGGAGGAGTGACTGGCTCAGAGGGGTGAGAATGGGGCATGGAGCTGGCTCCAATCCAGCCCCCATGTGAGAGGGATGCACAGATCAGGGTGTCCCAATGGAGACTGATTGTGACTGAAAAGCACCCCCCTCTGACAGCTTCTTGGTGGGCCCTGCATGAGGTGAGTCTGCAGGGTCTCAACCCCATTCCTTGCTAACAAGAGCAGACTCCCCAAAGTGCTCCACCCAGCCACTGTCCCCCCACTGCCCAGGAGAGGAACCTCCACAGAGGGACCAAGTTCTGAGTGAGCCACCAACCGAATCTGAGCCCCCTTTCCAGAGTGCAGCCAAGGCGCATGGCAGGGGAACCAGCCCTGCCTTCATGCTGTAGCTTCCCCTTTAAAAACAGGTTCTGGATCTGTATCTTCCAGATGGGCCTGAAATGGACAATGCCAGCTGTGCCAGGACCTGGACTTGGGTGGAGGGGACAGCACAAACCTTAGCCTGCAAGGCCCAGGGGAGCCCAGTGCCAGCAGTGATCTGCACAAAGGATGGGGCAGCCTACGACCTTGGGGTGCAGCAGGTGACGAGAGAGCACGCTGGGACCTACCTCTGCAATGCCTCCAACATCCATGGCTCAGTCAACTGGGAGGTGATCGTCCAGGTGGAGTGTAAGTGAGCACAGTTTGGGGGCCTCCCACTCTGTCCTAGATTCCTAGCCTGGTCCTGTGCGGGATGGAGGAGGCAGCTGTTTGGGGTTAAACAAATGCTGCTCACTTGGTTGGTTATCTGGGTAACCAGAGCACTTAGGAGGGGATGCTGCAAACATTCTCCTGTGATGCTGATGCCATCCCAGCTCCACAAGTTGTGTGAATGCAGGACAGGATCTCGTACTGCCTGGGCCAGGGACAGGCATCACAGTTATCTACCAGTGTAAAGCCACACATCCACACGGCTCAGCTACTGAGACGGTCACTGTCGTCCTCGAATGAGAGTTTACAGACTGGCAGAGAGAACTCCTCTCCCAAGCCAGATGAATCCCATCCCCTCGTCCAATCCCATCACCTCCACCTCCAGTAGGGCTGGAGTAGGCTCTGTGTCAGCCCCCTCCTGAGGCTGGTCTCTGTATTTCTTTTACTGGGGCCATGATGGCAGGCTCTGTGATGGTTTGCCAGGAGTTTCCCAGCACTTGTCGTATGCACAACAGCACAGCCCAGGTGAGCACAGAATATCAGCTCTGTGCTGAGCCCTCTGGGAGCTCTTGCTGCTGGGACATCAAGCACATGATCATCCCCAGCTGCGATATGTGAAGCAGCCCAGGGTCTTCTCAGTTACAAACATCATTCAAGGCCCTGCTCCTTGTTGTAGCAGAGGCGAAGCCTGATGTGCCTGTTTCAGCTGCAACGCAGCTACTCCCAGGTTTACACTGCTGCTGCCTGGACTATGGACTTGTGTGTCATTCCCCTCCTGCAATCTGGTCTGGTGTGCCGCTGGGCCTCCCTGAGCCTGATTACCCACTCCTGATCCCCAGCTGACCTCACCCTGTGGGGCGGACCCAGCTCCTGGGTCAGTATACACCAGCCCCCTGCATGTAATTAGTCCCAGGCAGTGGATGTGCGCTCACTAGGCAGTCAGGGTACGGTTCCCCAGCAAACATCCCCAGCTCCCAGATGCCACATTGGGAACTTCCATCCTGCAGGGATTGGGACCCTTCCCTGATCACTGCAGGCTTATTTAGTCCCATCCATCAATCTAACAACAAAATGGATATGCACCACTTTTGCTCCAATTTAGCCAATCACACTTTCACTCTCTTCCCCAAATCCACTGTGCTTTAGATAAAAACATTCATAAGTTTATTTATCAAAACAGGATTCAAAGTGAATATATAGTAAATCAGTGCACAACCAATCAATCAGTCCAATGAGTTTATCACTACCAAAGAAAAGGAAACATGTTTTCTGAGCTAAAGTTCACTGTTGTAATCCATTTCAAGCTTACCCACATGCCTGGGTACTGAGGGTTTTGCAGCCAGGTCCTTCTAGCCATGTGGACAGGTCCCAGTTCTTTTTACGTTGTTTCAAGATGGCATTCCTCTGGCAAGGAGCCTCTAACCAGTTTAAAGGGTGAGGTCTCCTTTCTCAAAGCCTTGCTCAGCCCCTCCTTTCCTGGGATGAAGTGCTTCATTTGCTGATCTTTCCCTCCTGAGCCAGGAAGCATAATTTGCATTGTCTTTGCTACGCACCTCTTCACTGGGTACCTGCAGAAACACAGTTCTGTCTGCTCCCTTCCACCCTGCCTTGAGCTGTGTGAAACATACTTCAGGACATGTTTCACATCTGTACATGTGGGTGATGCTGCAGGAAACGTGCTACCATAACATCAGCATGGAGCATGTCGTGAGCATTCCAGAAAGCCGTTGCCTGGCATATTTTGCATTAAACCATCCAATGACATTACAATGGTGAACAAGAAAGAAGATATTCAGCTCACATTACAGAGTTGGGGGGGGGGGGAGATGCAGCACGTCACAGCCTGGCTGCAAGAAAGCAGGTTACCTGGCCAGAATCTCAGCTGGGCTCCACCTAACAGAGGTAGGAACCATGGGTCAGGGAACCCCAGACTTTCTTCATGAAGGTGAATAGTGGGGCCTTCTTCCCTACATTCCAGATAAGCCTAAAATGGATGAATCCAGCTGCCCCAGCAAGCAGACGTGGCTGGAGGGGACCATGCGCACCCTGGTCTGTGAGGCTGATGGGCTCCCTGTCCCCCGCGTCCCATGCACCAAGGATGGAGCAGCTCATGAGTTTGGCAGAGAGCGGAACGTGAGCAGGAATGATTCTGGCACCTACTGGTGCACGGCTAACAATCGTCATGGGTCGGAACAGAGGGCAGTCACCGTTCAGGTGGAGTGTGAGTCCTGGTCATGCGCCCCATCCTGTGGGGAGCAGTGCTGCACTAGACGGGTCAGGGCCGGCTCCCCTGCATGTGACACTCAGGCTGCATGAACGGTGTGGGAACAGCCTGTAAGAATCCCTCTCCCCAACTGGTGCCAAGTTCCCAGCAAAGGAAATTGGAGCCGGTCTCTGGCCAGTGCGCTGCAGGAGGTCAGATCAGCTGATGCCAATGGTCCCATGTGGCCTCCAAGTCCATGAATCTAGTTCTCCCCACTGCATAGGGTGGTGGGTGGTAAATACAGTCAGCACAGGGCTAGGGGGAACCATGGAGGGACCTGGGCTTCACAGTTGCTAAGTGTGTAATCTTTCCTCTGCAGACAGGCCTGTCATCTTGCTCCTGGCTGTCAGTCCCAACAGCACCATTGCAGCTGGAGCCAACTTCAGCATCAGCTGCTGTGCTGAGGGCTCCCCAGCACCTGCCTACCACTGGACTGTGCCCCTCGCCCCCAACATCAACTACTCATCTGATAACAGCACCGTGAGAGTGACCGGCGCTGGCAGGCACAACAGCGGTGTGTACGAGTGCATGGCCGCCAACGCACACGGGCAGCACCTGGGCCAGGTCCAAATCCAGGTGGCAGGTACAAGCTGGGGTGTGAGGATACCAGCATCAGGGAAGGACAAAGTGCATGGGGGGAGGAGTAGCCCCACTTTGTACAAATGCCCTCTGGGATTCCTCAGTTTTCTGGGCTGGTGAAAGGGGCAAACCCCATTCTGTGACTCAGTTTCCCTTCCTCAACTTCTCCCTTGCTGTGTGACCTTGGGCATGACCCTTCCTCACTCAGTGCCACTGTCTTACCTGTTTGGTCTGGAAGCCCTTTGAGGCAGCCACTGTCTTTCCTCATGGAACTTAACCTGTGTTCCTCTGCCTCCCCCCTCTCCAGGTAATAGGTACTTCGTTGTTGTCATCTTGATTGCAGTGGCTGCCGTGGTGCTCCCAGGTGGGACGGCAGGGCTTATCTACTACCTCAAATCCACTGCCTGCAAGAAGGGCGAATACAATGTACAGGATGCTGAGAACTCATCCAAAGCCACCTGCCTCAAACGCCAGATGCCCAGGGATGGGGACATCTATGGAATACAGCTGACCCCTACCTGAGCCAGCTGGCCAATGGAGCCACCCACACAGTGCTGCTGGGAAGGAGCCTCTCCATGTGCCCCTCTCCTGTCTTGGAGAAGGGGAAGGACCTGACCATGCTGCCTTGAGGTTGGCTCTGTTCATTTGTTTGTTTGTTGCTGCACAGCGGAGGCTGCACCAAGCCATCCTCACAACCCTTTGGAAATGACTGCCAAGCTTTCCAGACCAATCTGTCTCCATGCAAGAGCCTCATGTGCCCAGGCACTTTCTGGCCTCCCTTGAGCTTCTCCCTTTTATCCCTTCCCCATCCCCATCCTGGGGTTCTGGGTGATTTCCTGTTTTTCTCCAGTCCACAAAGTGGGTGTCTTGCCTTAAGTAGCCAGATCGTGGCTTTAAGAAGTGAGCAGGCCCCATCACAGCAATGACTGTACTAGAGAGGGATAGGCGGGGTAGGGGGTTCCTAACACAGCGCCTGGACTGACCATGCAGGTTTCTGGTTCCAACCTGGGGGTGGCAGAAGCCACTGAACCAGCCCCATGTTTGGCCATTCAGGGGCTTGTGAGCAAATGCATATTCTGGATCTCTGTCCCAGTTTCCAGCAGGAATAGACCAGCCTGTGTTCAGCCTGCCAGCACAGATGGAACAGCTGAGGACCAGTATGATTTGCATGACCTGCAAGGAACTGGGCTGAGACCCAGCAACCTCATTTCATCACAGGCCCCTGAGTTTACAGTCTGAGCACCCTGTCAGCCAGCAGAAATAAAATAGGCACCCACTTCAAAAGGCAGAATGCCATGGGAAACCTGCAAAGCCAGAAAAGGTACCATCTCCATCTGCAGGGTTAGCACACGCTTGTACCGGAACAGCAGCTGTGGATGTCTGTCTTGTTGTGCTTCTCTCCAGGCAGCATTAATTACCAGCGCAGACTTTGTTCTCTAGCAGTTGACAAATTTAGCACATCAGTGACAGCCTCATGGCTGAGCTTCACAGAAAAACAACTCCTCCATGGCACAAGCCTGGCACGAAATACTCCAAGCAGGTGGAAAAATCTTCTAGCATAGCATGCGGCAGGATGGCATGTGACCCATCTTTGGGGCTGTGGGATTGCCCGCTCAGCAAAGTGGGGGTCGTGGTATGGCTAAGGGGACAGACTTGCTGCTGGTGCAGATCATGTAACAAATGGGCTATTGTGAGAGCCCCAGCACTCTGATTGTGTAAGGCGCTGTACATTATTAGGTATATTTCAGTATCACCATCCCTGGCCCAGGACAGAGGCCTTCCAAAGTGACTCATGGAGCCTGAGGGTCTGGCCTGTGGACACAACCAGACTGTTGGAACTTCTAATGCCTGCGAGTCTCTTTTCTTTCTCTGAATGGCTTATGGCTCTTCATGGACCCCCCAGGGCTAATTTTTCATCCTGTTAAACAAGCAGAATGTTTGAGGGTTTTTTTTTGTTTGTTTGGCCACGCCAAAGCAGATCAGACTGAAGGGCCACCCTGCCCAGCCTTGGGAGCAGGACTGCTAGTAGGAGCCAGTGATGGGACACTGCTATAAGGGAATTATCTCCCAGGCTGCCTTTGCATAGAAGCTGGCTCTGGCCATGGAGCTAGAAGATTTAGGAACAGGGTCAACCAAAGTCATCTTCAGCTTCTGCACTGAGGACATTCCTGCTAACGTTGTCTAAACAGAGCCATCTCCCGCTGAAGCCTGGTTTCAGAGCTGCAGACCATGAAGTTCTCCTCCTCAGCTGGGCTCTTGACTAGAGCAAGTGCCAGCCCAAGCACATGCAAGGAAGCCTCCCTCTTTCAGTGAGATTTCACACCAGAACAGCTGGCTCTGACCCAGACACTGAACCAGATTCCCACTTTGCGCTGTCCAGGCACTGGCAACCACAAGGGGAGGGGAATGAAGGTAGCATGGCACCACCTTTGTGTGCGGTTTTCCAAGGACCAGGGTACCTCACAGAATCTTAGAAAATGAGGGTTGGAAAGGACCTCAGAGGTCAACTGATCCAGCTCTCTGCTCTAAGCAGGACCAACCTCAGCTAAATCCAGTAAGTTATACTGCTTACTGCATCCAACTACAGGCTCTTGAATGCTGAGATTTATTGTGAGGCAGAGTGCACCCATCTCCACCACCAGGAACATTGAAGAGAGCCCTTTTGCCAGCCCTGCTCCATGGAGGCTTGCCAAAGGGCTGCTGTTTCCACCTACTTCAGGCCCCTGTGCTGTGACCAGAGGATCAGGGAGAAGCAGGCTGTGAGTCACCTGAGCTTCCCCCCTCCCCATGTGGCACATTGCAGCAGATTTACACAGGCTTAAAGAGCCCACCACAACTGGGATGTAAATAGCTCCTGGGTTCATTCAGGGCCAGGTTGCCATCAGGGCTATAAACCCTTGGCTGATCTCAGCTGAGCCAGCTGCAACTTTTCAATGAGCCGCTGGCCTGGTGAAAGAGCCAGCACTTTACTCAAGCAGTTAGAAACTCAGCTGGAAAATAGTCCCATTTTCTCAGCATTGCTGGCTGTGCAGATTCCCTCACTGTGTGGGTGGTGGAAATAGGCTTGCGTCATTGAAGCCACCAGCATTACTGCTCTGTAATTATTCTCAGCAAGGACTGGGGGCAGGGGGGAGGGAGGGCACAATGTACTCTATGTGATCATGTGTGTAATCCTTCCCCACACAGCACCACAGCGCTGAGCTCTCAGGGAGCTGCTGTCCTCTCCGCCTGGGGATGAGCTTTAAAACACGCTTCCCCAAGAAGCCACAAAGGGCAAGTTCACAAAGCTAGGTCCAAAACACATAAGATCATATTTCCAAAGTGCTGCTGCCCCCTCACTCCCAGCTGTGCCAAATTGCTGGACCATTAGCATGATGCTCTTGTGTAATACATATCAAAGCCACAGTGACACACTGCAGGGGCTTTTATTCCCAGGGAGTCCCTAGCCTTTGCTCCAGTGTACATGTCAGATATTAGTTCCATTGTAGATGGTGTAATGTGTCTCACTTTACTTACTAAAGCAGCACAGGACTACAAAGAAGCAGGCGCCAAGTCACGATTGCAAGATCATGGGAGAGAGGTTGCAGTTTCTGCTTAAGAGATTGGATGTTCATTAACCAGTGTCTTCACTTATTATGCACATGGGAGTGTGGTTTTTTCAACCTCGTTAAGAAGCTGTAATGGTCCCATGTGCTCTCTGGGGTGAGTTTAATCAATCTACTGATACCTGGAAGAGAGACAACATAGCACTCACGCACACACTCACACTCTCTCTCTGTCTCCCCCCCCACACACACACACACATATGCACGCACGCGCCCTAGCAACCTTGCTCCCCTCAGTATTTTATTGCTGGGAGCACATGCATCAATTTGTCCTGCCTGTCAAGAATCAGCAGCTAAGTAAAACATGAGACAGTGGAGCCTGAGATTTTTACCAAGTGCCTAAGGCTGTCTCTCACCATGGGGCTGTGCTGACACAGCACTGCACCGTAAACCTAGCGGCTTGATGCATGCAAGAACCCCCTCCCTCTTCCCCAAGCCATGGCATATGGATGGATGGACCTGTCCGTCCATCCATCTGTACCAAGGGTGCAGCTGGCATTGCAGCCTTGGTCAGCTAGGAGCCTATCCAACTGTGCCGCAGGGGCAGAGCTGCAGCCGTTGTATGCAGTGCAAAAGTTTCCTGCCTCGCCAGAGTGTGATTAATCCACCATATCATGAGGCAGCCACTGTGTTGATGGCACAAATCTTTCATCACCCCTGCTGCATGTCCAGTGTGGGTTTGGGCCGCCTAACTAACTTGCACACAGTTCAGCTAGCTCAATATAACTTTTGTGTTGCCTGGACCTAAGTGACCAAGGGCCTGATGCCCCTGGCCGCTGTCGCCCTCTAGCTGCCTTGTCTCCATATAGGAAAAGCATCAGCTATGCCAAGGAGGTGTGTATATGGATTCATACAGAGCCACAATGGTATGACGCACCGTACAGTGGGGGCCATGCTAAGGGTTGGACTGACAGAACTGGGGTGGTAAAATAGCATCACTGCCCCCCCCCAACAGGCCTAGTTCTGTAGCTACAGAAACTGTAGGACAGCAGCCTTAGCCTTGCGGCTTGTGCTCCTGCCTTGTCAGGCACCCACCTCCTGGGGGCAGGGTGGGCCAAAGGAATGACGCACAAAGTACATGCTTTGCTGTAAGTACACAGTTAAATCAGACTGATGTCAAAGGACCTTGCAGCCCCCAGGTGAGGTGACGGCCTAAGGAGGTAGGGAACTGGGAACCAGCAATCCTGGGCTCTGCCACCAGCCTGCAGGGAAGGGGGTGTGCAGTGCTGTGCCTCAGTTTCCTCACCTGTAAGATGAGGAGGACACTGCTGCTCTCCTTAAGCTCCCAGAGGTGGTGATGTGCTAGAGGAGGAGGCGGCGCTGGCATTAAAGGGAGCCTCCCTGTGTGCTGAAGGTTAAGCTGGGGGTGAGGGCCCTGCAGCTCCCTGAGAATTCAGGAAGAGGGCTGGGGGGGGGGGAGTTACTGAGACTGAGAGAGGAGCATAAGAATGGCCAAACTGAGTCAGAGCAGCTGGCTGAGCCCATCAGTGTCTGCCAGGACTGGCTAGAGCAGGCAATCAGTGAGGGACCCATCCCATCGGCCACTTAGTCTAGGACCAGATGTTCTAGTTGTTCCTATGGCCCCATTCTCCATGGCTGTGCTCAGGGCATTGCACCTGGCCATGAGTGATTGGTCTGATCGCATGTGCCTTGGTGAGTGCTGCAGCCCCTGCTCCCCTCCACAACGCCCCACCCAGCCATACAACTGCAGGGTGAGTCAGAGCTGGGTTCTGGGTTTCCCTCTGCAAGATCTGGGTGGGGGGGAGGTGGAAACATAGAATCCGACCCCCCACCCCCAATATTCCCATTGTAGGAAAGGATTCACTCCCCCGTCAGTCTCAAGCCACATGCACACACCCTCCCCCACTTCTGCCACCCCACAGTAAACACATGCTGGCTGGCATGTTCTGCTGCCCACACGCCACCTGCTGCACAGTTTGTGGCATGAAAGGCCAGGGCGATGCTGCCTATTTATTGATTGTTCAGGACTTTCCCCCTCATGCCCCAATAGTTTATGAAAGGGAGAGTGTCACTGAAAAAAAAACCCCACCTTTGCTTCCGGCTCGCCACACTCCAGCCCAGGCAGCACCCGTGGGGTCCTGCTGCTGGGCATCTTTGATCCTATTACCATTTGCCTGGAAAGCCATTCTGGCAATTTGTGTAGTGAGATATTGTAGCCATTTTAACAGCCCAGGGCCAGCTTAACCCTTCTGCAGGCCTAAGGCAGTTGGATTTTGTGGGGCCCTTGGTGGCTGCCTAGCTGGGGCAGATGCACCACTGGAGCTGACTAGGCCAGCTCTCACTCCATCAGTGGGGCTGGTGCTCGGGGCTGGGATCACTTGGGCCAGTCTGGGGCAGAGTCAGCAAGCCAGGCCAGCCTGGGAACAAGTCAGGCCAGACCTATGCTGTGGTGTAGACTGATGGGTGGTGCTCAGGCTGGAGGCTCCAGAGCCGAATTTATTTTTGTGGAGCCCTCATGGCTCGCGGGCCTGAGCTGCAGCCCATAAAGCCTGAATCAGCCCGAGGTCAGCGCCAAATGAAGAAACAATCATTCCGTTTTAAATAATTCCAGCACTAAATCTCTTCCCAACAGCTAGGGCTGCCTGGGGGGGAGAAAGCGGAAGTAAGGGAAAGTCTTGATGCTGGAATCCCCCAAATCCAATACCCCTCCCCAACCCCAGAGAAGCTGGGAAACAAACACAGACAGCATGTGGCATCAGTGCTAGGATTGGTCCCTCTCACCAGCAGAAGTTGGTCCTATAACAGCTGTTAGCTGCCCTCTGTGTCTCTCTGACTTAGCCAAGGTCACAGAGGGAAGTGGGACCCAACAGGGAATTGAGGCCATTCCTAGGTCAGCACTCAAACTATTGCCCTGGGTTAGATTCCACTGCTAACCCAGCCTTGTGTGTGCATCCTCTGCAAGGCCAGCTCAAGGGATTGTGGCGCCCCAAGCCAAATTTTGATTTGACGCGCCCCCTCCATCTCATTCATGAAGGTTGAAAATGGTTTTCCGAAGTGCATAAATCTCCAGCATCTGCCTGCAGAGGGATTTAAAGTGCACTCTGCCTACATGACAACCTGCAGGCTGGCTAACAGTGCCTGAGCTGCTAGGAAAGAGTTGAAGAGGCAGGAGCCAGCCTGATCTTCAGGGGGCTAGACACTCCTAAGAACTGTCACCTGAAGCCATGTCTGTCTCTTGCCTCACAATAGAGCCGGCCCTGATCCTCTGGCACTGTGCACACCAAAGTCAGCTCCTTTCTGAGTGAGTTGGTCCCTGGCTCAGGGCCAGTCTCACGGAGGTAAACAGAGGTCAGTGACATGCTGCACCCCACATACACCCATGTGGTCAGCTCTGTGTATCATTCATGTTCCCCTCACAGTCTACTCACGCCTGGTCTAATGCCAAGTACAGCAGGTGTGGTGTGTTTGGAACACTCATGGCATGGCTGAACATGACTCTTACGGTAGTGTGTTTCCTGCAACATCCCACATATGTAGAGATAGGAAACTGGCAGGTCATGTCTCCAGACATCTCACATGACTCAAAATGCTGCAGACACACAGCGCTGTGTTTCCACACCCAGCAGCAGCAGCATGCCTACAAGAAGGATGCAACTTAAGCATCTTGGCTCAAGAGGGAAAGTTCACACTCATCGCTGGACATGCCCAAGGGCAGGAGGGGTCAAGAAAAACTTGCTAAAAGAGAGAGACACTTCTTTGTCTGGGGCTCTTCCTTGGATTCTGTCTTCTATGCAACACCAAGGGCTGGAAACCTCCCCACAGCAGGTGGGAAGAATCTGGCTACAAAATCATCAGTAGCCAGGCCTGTGGGTGAGCTGGACAGGGACTGAAAACAGTGACCTTGGTGCAAAATGCTAGTTATCTCCTTGACTGATTAACCAACTGATTTTATGTTCCTTTTACTTATACTCACTCAAAATCTTACTGTCATCAATAAACTTACATTTGGTTTCTGTAAAGCAGTGCAGTCCTGAATGAGTGTGTGTGTGTAAAGCCTTCCCTTGCAGTGACATATCAAATTTCTTTGTTAAACTGACAGACAGGTGTAAACAAGTTGGCAGGGTATGGGGGGGGGCAGAACCCTGCAAGACAGTAGGTCTCAGAGTTGTTTCTGAGGCTACAGGTGTTTTCTGGGGATCTATCCCAGGAGTGGCTAGTAGAAAAACTCCTCCACTGGGAGAGGGACCAATTACATGCAAGAGGTGGGGCATGAGCTGACCCAAGAGTGAGAGTTCATACAGCAAGGTGAGGTAAGTCATGGCACATGAATGGAGAGTGGGGTGACACAGCCACACAATAGCCCAGATCACATGAGGGGAAGGTCACAAGTTTTCTTAACCAAAATCAATAGCACACCACTAACTGACCCCAAATATTAATAGCTTCCCAGCCATCGAATGGGTTTCCCGCAGTACAATCTTTTCTGCAGTTTCCATATGAATTTGTCAGATTCCTCCCTGGAGCAGCAAATTCAGTGCCACTTCTGAGACAATTTTAGAGGAGCAAAAATATTGAGTGTCCTTCCACAAAGGGGTGCTTTAAGCACCAAATGCTCAGAACTCCAGGGTCAGGTCCAACAAGGTAAAATCACTCCTGCAAAAAGAAAACATGGGGGGTGGAGGAAAGGGGAGATCATCTCCCAGCCCATTCAAGGCTCAAGTCAGTGGCTAGTGGCCAAGTGTCCCCATCACATAGTCACAGCAGGGACAACCCCACTTTACACAGTTCAGTATCTGACACTTTAAAGTTAACAAAATAAGCAAGGAGTCCTGTGGCACTTAAAGACTGACAAATGTATTTATCGCATGAGCTTTCCTGGGAGAAAATCCCACTTCATCAGATGCTTTGAAGATTGGGGAACTTACAGAATGGGAAGAAATAAATGCAGGGAAGTGTAAGTCATGGGAACAGGTCACAGTGTAACAGCAAATCAAAGTAGTTGTTAAGATTCTTAACAGTCCAGCACTGCCCCCCTCTAGAAATCTCCCTCTTATAGTTCTAGCTTTGCCAGTCTCGATTCCAGTCCATGCCCATCCTTCCCTCTCCTGGGCTGCCCTAGCAAAAAACCCTTACTAGACCATGTGTGTGAGGGAGAGTGGGTGGGGACTTGCTGCAAAATGTACAAAAGAGAGAGACTGGACCACATTTTCTGAGGAGTGCCACACCTGATTTCCAAGTCCAGCTGTGGACACATTTCCCAAAAAGAGTTCCACTGCTGTGTGCTGATCCCATTTGGACACCTAGCCACCTACTTTGGGGCCTAAACACCCGTCAAATTCTCTTGAAAGGGTCATGTTGATGATGGATGCTGACCTCTTGCCCGCCTGGTCCTGACAGCTCTGCACACTTTGATCCTTGAGTACAGACTAGTTGAGCTGCCAGGAAGCACAAGCAAGGTCAGAACAAGAGAGAAAGATGGAGCTCTAAGTGTAGATGCCCACATGTGCCCTGTTTCAAAGCAAAAGCCTACAGACCACATGCCAAAAACCCCTTTGCAAACTGAAGCCTGGAGGGCAGAGCAAGGAGAGGATGGGTAAGGCTCCTCCCTCAGTCAGAGCAGGATGACTTGTTAACTGGATGCATTACCATGCCAGCAACCACCACATCAGGCACTGAATGGTGAGTTATTCTCCAGTAACCATCCTTCTTCGAGATGGGCTTCTCGGATCCATTCAGTAATACGTGTCTCCATGCCAGAGCGCTGGATTGGTTGGCAAAAACTTGTCCTAGCCTGTTGGGAGAGGGCGGGCGGCCTCTGCCCCTCACGCCACCCCATGGCTACATATGCAGCCACCTCCCAACCCCTCCTCAGTTCCTTAGAGTCACCAATTCCAGATGCGGTGATGGAGGAGAGGGACCCGAATGGATCTGAGCAGCCCATCTCGAAGAAGGACAGTTACTGGTGAGTAACCCACCATTCTTCTTCGAGCGCTGCTCAGATGCATGCAGTAATAGGTGACTACTAGCCATGCTGATGGATGGCGGGTGGAGTTGGGTCTTCCGCCTTCAGCACAGCAACATGCCCCATATTGGAGAAGCCCAGCAACAAGATCCTAGCCGGAGTCAAGAGGCGAACAGGCTTGGACGTAGCCCAGAAGAATCAAGAACTGAGGGCCAACCCAGGACAGGGACAGGACCAAACCCGCCGAGACATATGAACATAAGCAGGTTGGATCAAGGTCACCATAACAGGAATAAAGGACACAACATGAACATAGAGGGTTGTGTTAGATGCTCCACAAAGGTGAAAAAGTGAAGTATGACAGACAGAATATAGTGTCTGGTCATGGGGCCTTGCAGCATGGCCTCGTGGAAGAACGCTGGGTGCCAACAAGTGCAGATTTAGCCATAATAGCCATGTCCCACACAAGAACGAAGAAAGGGTGGAGATTACTCCCTAGACTGATCACCCGAAGGCCTTAGCTGGAACCACAGAGTCATGAACTAATCTGGTCGGCTACAAGGTACGCAGGTAGCTGCAGGGGAATAACCTTATCCCTTGGCAAGGCCGCGACCAGACATAGCGGAGTCTTTCCGATGCGAGTGAGGGTGAAGATACAGGGGTGTGGGGTGGGACTCCAAGAATGACTGAGAAGGGACTCACGAGATGCTTCACAGCAGCACATAGAGGGCCAAGCTAAGCAGTGCAGAGGGCCTACGGTATGCTAGCTATAAAACCGGGTAGTGTGCAAGCACAAGTTTTCAGCCAAATCAGGTACCAAGAGCTATGTCTACACTACAGGGCTCGGTTAAGCCGGCTTAATAAAGTCTGCCTAAAGTACAATTTATTAAGCTGGCATAGCACATCCACACTCAAAATCCCAGGAGACTGCCCACGTCCACACTGGTAGCTGCTAGGTTGCCCTAGGAGTGGTGCATTGTGGGTACTTGGTGTTGAGTTTTAAGGGAAATTGTAATCCAATAAAAACAGGCAGCATGTTCAGAGCTGTGTAAGGAGTCTTTATTGAAAGAGAACTGAGAGAGAGAGGACCCACAGACAGGTTTCCCTAGCATCTAAACGACCCTCCCATTTATCACTATGACAACCCCAATGACCCTAGGTAGTCCAAAACACCACATATTCCTCCCCCTCTAATGAAAAAGCTCCTCCCCCGAATAAAGCCCTCCCCCCCCCGAAAGAATAAAAACTAAACTAGGAGATGAGGGTAGACTGCCCCCTCTCCGGCAAACCCCCGGGGAATTATTCTGCCCCATGAAGAGGGGGTCACCACTAGCTAAAGATCCAGCCAATTAGGAGGCCTTCTGTCTCAAGGTGGATTATGGCGAACTTCTGGTGCGCCCACACCACAAGGTGGTATTGGTGGTGGTGTGACCACAGGTACTGGGGAAGTAGCCGGAACCGGAGAGGATGTTGTGGCCGGTTGGTCCAGGAAGGCTGAAGGCATTGAAGGGGGGGTTGGAGCAGGAGAGACAGAAATAGTAGTTTCATGCTCTGATGTTGTATCATCAGTAAGGGGGAAGTCAGATATGTCTGCTGGAGATGCTCCTTCTGGATGGATATGATGGAGAAGCAACTGATCTACATGCCGTCGCCAAACTAGACCACTCACTGTCTGGACAGAGTAGAAAACAGGTCCTATCTGGGCAATGACCATTGCTGGAACCCATTTAGCTCCTGAAGCATAGTTTCGAGCGAGAACTGGCTGTCCAATACTGAAGGTTCGGCCCTTTGTTCTTGGTAAATGTCTGCTCACCTGGTCCTGCTGTTGCCGTTGAACCACTTGCTGTGTGTCTCGTGGTTTCAACAAATCAAAGCAAGAGCGCAACTGCCGTCCCATCATAAGAAAAGCTGGAGATGCCTTAGTTGTAGCCTGTGGAGTGTTTCTGTAGGACAACAAGAAGTTGTCCAGATGCTTTTGAAGAGGTGAACGTCCCTTTGCAAATTTTAGAGCTTGCCTCATAGTCTGTACAAACCTTTCAGCAAGTCCATTGGTGGAAGGATGATACGGTGCTGACCTGATGTGATGTATTCCATTGGCCTTCATAAAAGTTTCAAAATCCTGAGAAACGACTTGTGGTTCATTGTCACTCACCAGCTGTTCTGGAAGACCATAACGACTAAAAAAGCCACACAGGGTCTGAATAGTGGTTTCTGCAGTAGTGGACTGCATTACAGAGACTTCTAGCCATTTTGAATGGGCATCCACAGCAATTAAAAACATACATCCTTCAAATGGGCCAGCAATATCAACATCGATACATTGCCATGACCTTTCGGGCCAATCCCACGGGTGAAGAGGTGCCAACTGAGGTGCGTTCCAGACGCTCTGGCATGAGGTACAAGCTCTAGACGTTTCTTCAATGGCCGTCTAAGTCTGGCCACCAGAAATAGCTCCATGCAATTTCCTTCATGCGCACTATCCTGCAGTGACTTGAATGGAGCTGTTCCAACAAATGTGGTCTTAATGAAGGTGGGATAATGACACGCATACCCCACAACAAACACCCGGATTGGGTCGATAACTCTGTCCTCCTAGACACATAGGGGCGGAGGTCACGAGAGACCTGAGAGTTAGGTAAGAACGTTCCATGCATCACAAAATCCATAACTCGTGAGAGTACTGGGTCAACCCGTGTTGCTTTCTTCACTTGAGTAGCCATGACAGGTGTGTTTTCCACCTGTTCAAAGTAAAAGATTCCTTCCTGACCCTGATCCTGACAGTGTGCCGGTAAGGGTAGCCTTGAAAGACCATCAGCATTGCAATGCAATGAGGATTGCCTATACTTGATTTCATATGTGTATCCAGAAAGTAGCAATGCCCATCGTTGCATCCGACTAGCTGCCAAATGTGGGATGCCTAAGTGTGGCCCCAAAATTGATGTCAGGGGTCGATGGTCAGTGAGAAGTGTGAACTTCTTTCCCCACAGGTACTGGTGAAATTTCCGAACACCAAAAACAATGCCTAGTGCTTCGCGTTCAATTTGGGCATAGTTAGTTTCTGCCTTCGTCAAGGAGCGTGAAGCAAAAGCAATAAGCCTCTCTTCACCAGAAGGCATAATATGTGACAATACAGCCCCAACTCCATAAGGGGAGGCATCACAAGCCAACTGTAGGGGCAAAGATGGATCAAAATGTGTCAGAACCTTTACCAGTTTACCAGTCAGCGTTTAGCTTCATTAAATGCAACATCACAGGCTTCAGTCCAGTTCCAGGCCTTTTTCGGCCCCAGAAGTTCATGTAGGGGTTTCAGAAGCATCGCCAATTGTGGGATAAACTTGCCATAATAGTTTAATAAGCCTAAAAAAGAGCAAAGTTGGCTTACATTCTGAGGTAGCGGAGCATCCACGATAGCCTTAACCTTGGCCGGAGACTTATGGAGACCATCAGCATCAATTATATGTCCTAAATATTCAACTGAGGGCTGGAAAAACTTACATTTGTCTCTGTGAACACAGACCATACTCTTCCAGTCTTTGCAGAGTAGCTTCCAAGTTCGTAGGGTGTTCCTCCTCATTTTTGCCCGTGACCAGGATGTCATCCAGATAGCACTGTACTCCTGATAAACCACTCAAAATCTGATCCATTGCCCTTTGGAACAAAGCTGGGCCTGAAGTAATGCCAAAAGGTAAAAGACAGTATCTGTACAACCCCTTATGTGTTACGATTGTCAACAATTCTTGAGATTCTTCTTCAACATGCATCTGTAAGTATGCCTGACTCAAATCAATCTTGCTAAATTTTTGTCCTCCAGCCAAACCTGCAAAGATGTCCTCAATGCGGGGAAGAGGATATTATTCTGCACATAACACTGGGTTGACAGTGACCTTGAAATCTCCACAAATCCAAATGGAGCCATCCTTCTTCACTATTGGGACAATGGGTATCGCCCAATGGCTGTGAGTAACTGGCACTAAGACTCCCTCTTTGACTAACCGCTCCAAGTTGTCTTCCACCTTGGGTCTGACGGCAAATGGCACCATCCTGGCCTTCAAACATTTTTTTTGGCAAGCAGGCTTTATATTTAATTTCACAGTGATTCCCTTCATGCTGCCTAAGTCTTCACCAAAAACAGCAGCATGTTTCGTTAGTACCGCTGCTAGATTCATTTCTTCTTTAGTCAATTGATGCACTTGTGACCAATTGAGTTGGATTTTCCTGATCCAAGATCTTCCCATGGGGGCTGGGTAATTCCCCTTCACCACAAACAGTGGTAGCTTTGTGGTCTGTCCACTGAGTTCTACTTTCACATCAATAGTACCCAACAGGAGAACAGTCTGTCCAGTATATGTCTTCAGAATGACTACTGTCGGCTTAAGTGGCAGATGTCTAACGTCCTTCTCATACACAAGGTTAGAAACTAATGAAACTGCTGTGCCAGTGTCCAGTTCCATGTGTATAGGTTTGCCTTCCAACACAGGTGTTACCCAGAATTTACGTGGGCCAGCTGTTATAGACAAAACATGGAGGGAATCTTCATCTTCCAATTGGGTGTCACTATGATCACCTGTATTCTGCTCTACTGCATGCAGAATTTCCCTCTTAGTCCGCCAAACCAACGGCCCATTTTTCTCAGGTCTGCCTCTTCTGTTTAGCTCATTCTTCCTTTGTTTGCAGGCACGTTCAATGTGCCCTCTCTTAGCACATTGTCTATACAGTAGTTCTTTAAACTGGCACTCTGATGCGAGTGGTCCTGCTTCCCACACCAGTAACATTCTTGTCTCCCCGGTGCCCTGGAGGCAGGTTGTAGGGATACTTTACGGACACTGACCCCAATCTGTTGCATGTCTTGGGTGACGCGTTCCATGGAGACTGCAGTTTCCACAGCCTTCTGCAAGGTGAACTGACCTTCAGTCAATAGGTGTTTTCGTGTTGATTCACTGTGCAGGCCACACACCAGCCTGTCATGCAGCATTTCCTCTAACTTGTTCTTGAAGTCACAGTGTGCTGCCAGCTTCCGCAGAGCTGCTACAAATTGTACAACTGATTCACCTTCACCTTGGTTCCTTTGGTAGAACTTATACGTCTCTGCAATTACTAGTGGCTTTGGGGAAAAATGTGCTCCCAGAACTTCCACTAGGTCCCCATAAGGCTTCTGCTTTGGCTTCTCCGGATAAAGCAAATCATATAGTAAATTATAAGTCTTAACTCCAATGACCGTTAGGAAAACTGGTACCTTCTTCTCATTAGTTATGTCGTTTGCTATTACAAAATTTTGAAATCGGGCTGTATATGTCTGCCACGAATCTGACGAATGATCATATGCTTCAAGGGTTGTAGTAAGTAAAGCCATGATGCCCTCTTGTGGTTATTGTTTGTCTCTTCACTTAACAGCAGGCAGATCAGCTTTCAGAATAGCCAGCTAGCCCTTAGGCAAACAGATCAGCTTTCACAGCTACAACCCAACCCCCATGCAAGCAGTAAAATAAAGTTTTGCTTCTTACATTGCATTCTGGTTTTCCAAAGTTGCCAGGATTGTTGAGGATAGCCAGCTCCATCACAAATCCCATCCTCTGTCGCCAGATGTAGAGTTTTCAGGGAAATTATAATCCGATAAGGAGAGGCAGCATGTTCAGAGCTGTGTAAGGAGTCTTTATTGAAAGAGAACTGAGAGAGAGAGGAGACAGACAGGTTTCCCTAGCACCTAAAGGACCCTCCCCTTTATCACTATGACAACCCCAATGACCCCAGGTAGTCCAAAACACCACACTTGGCCCATAGTGCACCACAGCAGAGGTGCCCCTCTCTTCCAGTCACTCCCTTACAACAGGAAGTGTGTCATAAAACCACCCTTCATACTGTGTGTGGCAACAGGGAGCCCATGGAGGCCAGGGAGCCTGATGTAGCCCAGCAATGTGCCAGTGCAGCACTCCATACCTTGCCTTTGTTGCCCTGACTCCTCAGGCTCTGGAACAGGTGCTGCAGGGCAACCATCAGCACAGGGGCAGGACAGAGCAGTAGTTAAGACTTAAACACCAGGAAACAGCACATAGATGAAGGTGAAGTCAAATCACCTGTTATAATGGGGGGAAAAAATCCATAGTCAGGATTTAATCTTGCTTTCACACAATCTAATCTAAAAGAAATAGCAACTTTCTTTTTCTTTCCATGTGCTATTTCCCAGTGTTTGAATCTTAACAACTGCTTTGATTTGCTGTTAGACTGTGACCTGATCCTATGTCTTACACTCCCCTGCATTTATTTCCTACCATTCTGTAAATTCCCCCATCTTCAAACTGTCTGATGAAGTGGGATTTTTCTCCCATGAAAGCTCATCCAATAAATAAATTTGTTAGTCTTAAACAGTGCCTCTGGAGTCCTTGTTTGTTTTACAACAATATCAGGGGGACCCTTTGAGAAGGGGAGTCACACAAGGTTGAGCAGAGAGGGGGAGAGACAGGCAGGGTCAGGCTGAAAAGGGCAAGGGGGAGACAGGGGTTTGGACAGAGAAGGGGGAGACACCGAGGATTCGGCTGAGAAGGGCAAGGGGGGCACACGGGTTTGGGCAGAGAAGGGGGAGACACACAGGGTCGGGCAGAGAAGGGCAGGGGGGAGACCCACAGGTTTGGGCAGAGAAGGGGGAGACACATGGATTTGGGCAGAGAAGGACTGAGACAGGCACGGCTGGGCTAAGAACAGGGGAGACATGCAGCACAGACAAAGAACAGGGGAGACATGCAGAGTGGGCTGAGAATGGGGTAAATGCCAGGTCGGGCTGCAATGCCCAGTCTGGCTCAGAACGGGGGAGATCAGTCAGGGAACATGGGGAGTTTGGCTGTGGTCCACACAGCTGGGAACGCTCCCAGCTGTGTTTTGCCTTCTAGCCAGCCTCCATCCCCATGTTTTCTGTGGTTGGGAGGCCAATTAAGTCGACTTAAGGCAACTTCACCTCCCCATTGTCCTAAGTCAACTTAATAAAGTCGATTTAACTGTAAAGTCGACTAATAAAGTCAACTTCACCTGATGCTAAAGTCGACTTTATTGCCCTGCAATGTAGACAGGGCTTTGTTTAAGTCGACTTGTTTATGTCGACACAGTGTAGACATACCCAAGGACCAGGTTCTCACAGGAGAGAGACTCTGGGACATAGGCACCACAGAGAGGCAAGGTGGCCTGAGGTAATGCTATTGAGTTGGTCCTTGTAAGGACCACGGTAGCATGAGAGCTTGCAGGAAGGGCCCGCTTGGCCTATAATCTCGCAGGGTTTTGCATCACGAGGGCCCTCACGAGTGTGTGAGGAAGGGAGAAGAAGGATCGGGGATAGCACCAGCTATCACTTGACCACCCCAACGTGGGCCAACAGGTTCATAGAGGTGCCCTGTAAGGTCAAAGTCTCAAGAGCCTATAGTATTACCAGGAGGGATAGCGCTACCGCTCTGCCGTGCCAGTGTGGGCGCAAAGGAAAGCTCCTGAATACATGGATATCCTGAAACACAGATGCCAGAAAAGGTTCATTTCCTACCAACTAGAAAGTGAATCCACCACAAAGTGGCAACTGCAGTATTACAAGGGTACCCTGGGGTTAGAGGACCAGACAAAGTATTGTCCCCAGCCAAGAAGTCGGAAGTCAATTTGAGGGAGTATAATTCTTAAATTCCTGGATATTAGAGGAAGTGGGCTCTAGATTGTTTCCCTCTGTTCATCACAGAAATGAGCGGGCAGTGTATGCAATGGTTCCTCAAGAACTGAGAAGGAACAGCAGTATTATTGGGCACCACCAACGCATGTGGCAGTGACCCCACGGTAAGGTTGTAGGTCTGCAGCAGATGCAGCAGAGAGACCCGGGGAAACAAAAGGGCAGGGGAAGGGCCCCCTGCCAGGGTACATGACCAAGAGGCAGAAAAGGCAGCTACAAGTCATTTGGGAAGGATCCCCTCTGCCTAAATGTGGTCTCCTGCCTGGTTATGACGGGCTGGTGACGTGGAGGAGGGCACTGTTGAGGGAAGGCTCAATAGGGTATCCCATCACTGTTCCCTTTACGTGGGGATGCGACTAGGTGTCGTCTCCTAGGTTCCCTTATCTGGAGGTTCGAGAAGGGTACACTAGGCCCCTGCTTCATGAGCAAGGGCCATAAGGAGAACTGACCACCGCATTTGTGAGGTGGGCTTAGGACAAGGGTTCCTTGGGTAGGTGCCCTGGTAACCACTGAGATCACCCATGAGGTAAGGGTGTGTGAAGCCCTAGATCCCATGAGTACGGGAAGGTGTGGGGTGGGAGGGGTGGGCTGTTCACCTTGGTCCTCCCTCGAACGCTAAGATCCACCATGGCTAAGCGGACATGTTCCCCTTGACAAGTAGGAGGTAGTTCTCGTCGAATTGGGGTGTTGGGGTCACAAAGGGCTGGTACGCATTATGCCAATGGAATAAGAACGGAGGTATCCTCCTCCCCCACCCCCCCAACCTGGACTCAAGAAGGCCTATCTGATGGAAGCATGAGGGTCATAGGTGCAGTCCTGTGTCCAAGTAAGCGTAAAATATGCACGTCTTGGAGCCTCTGCAACAATGCTGGGGCTACTACGAGATGCGCCTCTCATCCGTGGCAAGAGTGTTGGCATGAAAGACGCAGGGCTGAAGGGATGTCCGGGAAATGGGGGGGGGGGGTCCCTATGAGCATTCAAAGTAGCCGCTGCTTAGGGAGTGTGGGAGTTGGACCACAGTACCCGGGTACTGTCAGTGCAGGCAGGGGCATCTTTATTTTGGCGAGACCATGCCGCCCAAGATCAGAGCAAAGAACACCCAGTTGGGGGTTGGACACCTGCAGACACAGTAGCAAATAGGAAAAAAAAGCGGGGGGGAGAGGATTCCCACCGAACCCCGTTCCCCTTTGAGGGGACAAGGGTGTGCCGACCGTCTACTGCAATGATGCCCTGTAGCCTTTATTCTCCGAGGTTCAAGAGTGGGGTGGCAGCGAGGTGGGCAGGCCCTTCCTTGCAGGAGAAGGGGGAAAGAGGTACTAGCCTTTGCAGCGGATGATGGCGGTGGAAGGAAATTCCCCTGTGGTCCCACTATGGGAGAAATGGGTGAGTATTCGGTGGGGGGACTAAGTCGGAGGGGTGGGTCCGTGGGGAAGCAGGCCAAAGTATTTGGCCTCTCCCTGGAGATCTCGACCAGTGCCCATCACCAATAGGGTTTCTGGGGGAAACAAAGTGTCCCCTTCAAAGGGCAGGTTGAGGACCGCCTGCTGCGCACTAGGGAGTGCTCTAGCCTCCCTAAGCCATGCCACCTGGCAGATGATTACTGCCGAGGCCATGGTGCGAGCGGCTGCGTCCACCGCATCGCATGCCAAAAGGAGGAGATCTTGAGAGATTACGTTGCCTTCCTCCAGAAAGACATCATACTCCTCTCTGGCCTCGGGTGGGAGCGAGCTTCAAAATTTTCCGAGTGTCTCCCACACATCCAGCAAGTATCTGCTGGTTATGTCTTGGTTGTTTGACACTCGCAGTTGGAAGGCCAATGAGGAGTAGACCTTAAGGCCCAAAAGGTCCAGTTCCCTGGCTTCCCTGGAGGATGGGAGGGGGTCATTGGGGGGCTCCCCCGGGCCCATCGCCATCTGCACCACGTCCCTTGGGGAAACCGGGTGAGCAATGAGAGAGGGAAAATCTGACTTGGACACCTGATATTTAATGCTCGCCGTGTCCAAGACCAGGGCAATGGAACTTGGGCTCTGCCACCGGAAGCATGAAAGGTCCCATACGCTCAGGTGGGGCGGAACTGTTAAGGGTTCCATTGAGCAGAGGCGTTGCTGGCGCTGGGCACCCGGGGCACTTGCCCTGAACCCCAGTGCCGGTGCCCCGGATCTCCAGCCCAATCGAGCCGGAGATCCGGGCCCCAGCCACCAGCTGCCACAGCAGCCCTGTCCCCGGCCAGGGATCTGGGGCCCAGCCACCCGCAGCCACTTCTGGCCCTGTTCCCAGCCGGGGATGCGGGGCCCGGCCTCCTGCCGTTGAGGCAAAGGCTGGTCCAAAGAGGGTATCGGGGGAGAGGCTCAAGGGCTGTACCTCCATGCCTAAATGGGCCGTAGCCCGGCGCAGCAAATCAAAATGCACCGACAGGCTTCCCGCGTAAGACCCTGGTGCCAGGGAGAGGGCAGTACAGGGAGCTTGTTGTGGTGAGGAGGGAGTTTCTTGAGGCGATTGCTCCTGTGGCCTGAAGCGTCAATGACCGAGAGGAGGGCCGATGTGCAGGGCCGATGTGCGGCACTGTGGCCGCTTGGAGCCTCTGAAAGGTCCTTCCTCTGGGCTGGAACCAGGGGAAGGTGACCGAGACTCCTGGGCCGGTACTGGCAACAACCAACCCCCACTGCAGTGGAAGATGGGGGGCTGTGTGGTGAGGACAAACACCCAGTGTGGATCCCGGCCTTCGATATGAAGGCTGGTTTGTCCCTTCTGGTTGGGAGTGGGGCAGGGGGGTGTCGGGAGTAACAGGAGGGTTCGTGCAGCCTCCACCACTTCTGGGGTGGACGGCACGAGGAGCGACTCCATGTGGCTCTGTGGCAAGTCCTCGCCCAGGGAGGGAGGACTGCCTGGACAGGAGGACTCCCACTCCTGTGGCACCAGCCTGCAGTGCTGAGGGTGAAATTGGCCGGTGCCGGGGTAAGCTTGGCACTGGTGAGGCAGGACTGTACCAAGCCATCGGCACTGGAGATGATGGGGAGTGGCGCCGGGGCGATCCCGGTACCAGTGATACCGGCCTACCCAAAGGCGACCTTGAGTGGTGCCGAGATGCCGGGGCACTGGGTTGGCGCTGGGGTGCTGGAGTCGGCACTGAGGTTGTGCAGTGGTGGTGGCAGCAGCGGCGGCAGCTACCAGTGGTGCGGTGCCTCATAGGCTCTAGTGCCGAGCTGGGTCTCGCTGCTGGGTGGGAACCTGAAGCCTCAGGTGAAGGGTGCCGAGCCTCCTGAGAGGCTAGGGCGCGGCGCTGCTGTTCCCTCTCCTTGATGGTTCTAGGTTTGAAGGAGTAACATATGGAACAAGCCGAGACCATGTGGTCTTTGCCCAGGCACCTAAGGCACTTCCCGTGGGGTCGTCCTGGGGGAAGGCCTTGCCACACTCGGTGCAGGGTTTGAACCCTGACATGGTCACGAGATGTTCCAGCCCGACAGTGGGGAACTCTTGTAATGGAATTAGATCCATGAAGAGATGCTCCCAGCTGGGCAGTAAGCTTGTAGAAAGAAGGACAGGCTACTTGCAATTCGCAAGGAGCAGACGTTCCAAATCTGACGCGCAGGGCAGAAGAAATGAAACTGAGGAGGGGTCAGGAGGCGACCGTATATATAGCCACAGAGTGGCACGAGGGGCGAAGGCTGCCTGCCCTCTCCTGACATGCTAGGACAAGTTTTTTCCGACCAATCTGGCGCTCCAGCACGAAGACACCTCTTACTGAATGCATCCGAGCAGCGCTCAAAGAACTGGCACTTTCAGCCCTAAAAGCAGGAACTACTAGAGCCTGCCCTAAAGAACCAGGGCTCCAGAGTTAGCTCCTTTGTGGCTTGGTGAGAGGGCAGCCTGTGACCCACATTTGTTACTAATATTGGGCACGTCTACATGGCCCTTTTATTTCGAAATAACACCCGTTATTTCGAAATAAAAAAAATTCAGTCTACATGATGTTCCCTTATTTCGAAAGGACGGACCTCGTCCTTTCGAAATAAGGATTGTCCGTTCGGAAAAGTAAAACCTACCCCCCCCCTCGAAACGACCATTATTTCGAAACGGATGTTTCGAAATAATGCCTTTAGACCCGTTGTTTCGGAACAACACCGTTGTTTCGAAACAACGGTTCAAAACAGCGGACCCATTGGCGTTATTTCGAAACATCTGTTTCGAAATAACGGTCATTTCGATCCCACGGTTTCCCTTATTTCGAAAGGAGCCCTTTCGAAATAAGGGTTTTATTTAAAAATCGGTCCTTTCGAAAGGACCGATTTCAAAATAAACCTGTGTGTGTAGACGTGCCCATTAAGTTCATAGTAAAACATCCCGTAATAATTCCTGACACCCCAGGGCTCCATATATAGCACATCAGAAGCTTTTCATCAATTCATCTGCGTGCTCCAATCTCCTTTACCTTTCACTTTGATTTGGAGGCGTAAAGCAGCCGATTAAAAATTAGCCACAAACCTAAATGTTCTGCTAACCTAATTGCATTCCTTAGCAATTAGCAGGAGGAGCAGCGGCACCAAGTGGCTTCAATAAGAAATAGACTCAACAGGAATGGCCAGATGGGATCAGACCCAATGTCCATCTAGACCAGAGGTTTTCAAACTTTTTTCCTCAGGACTCAGTTGAAAAAAGTCATTTATGCTCACAACCCAGCAACTACATCTTTGAGCAATGTATTCCAGCAAAGAAAAACCAAGGGGTCTGTTGAACCCCGGGTTCACAAGGTAACTGCGATGGACTGGCGACACCCACCAAGGAGATGGACACCAATTTTCAATAGACAAAATTTTCTAGTGGTCTCATAAAGGCATACAATGAAATAGCAACAAAAATGCCTATGTGGGGGGAGTAAACAGCTACACAGTGAAAAGGACTATGCAAGCTACAAGTGGGATAATAAACAGCTATGTAGTAAAGAGACTATACAAGGTACAAATGAAAACCACACTTATAAACACTGCATAAATGGGAAAAACTACACTTATAGACAATGCATAAATGGGAAAAAGCTATACTTATAAACACTGCCTTAAAAAAAAAACTACACTTATAAACAATGCATAAATGGAATTATAGGAAAGGGGAAGAAAGAAACGAATCAAGAAAGGTAGAATAGATGTATCAGTTTATAATACCTGTCCTACCACCATAGTGGAACCCAAAGCAAGGAGGCAGACCAACTGCAGCATCCCAGTATGTAATCGTTCGGCTGGCAATTCAAGTACACACAAAAGTCTCACAGGTGGGAGCTCCCTGTCTCGGTCGGGGGACCAGTCTGACCAGTTCGTGACATGCCCTTTAGCGTTCGAGTGTGGGAGAACACTCGAACCAACCGAGGCAGGGGCTTAAATAGTGTACTGCACGGCCAGAGTATAAAATAGCCAATTGGAAGAGAGGTACAGGTCAGGGCCAATGATAAAACTGGGACCCCAGACAACGATCCCTCCTTCGTGGTGATGCGGGTGTGGAGAAACTGTTCAGGGGGATAGAAACTCACCCCCCCTTGATGACACAAGGCAAGGGGTGTAGAAACTCACCCAGGAAATCGAGGCCCATCAGAGGAGATCAATACTTAACATTCTTCCCCTTGAGCTGAATAGCGTGGAGATGAGACCCATCAGGGAGATCTATACATAACATTCCTCCCTGTGAGCTCCATAGTCTAGAGGGCTACGTTGGGGGGGCGGGGGCGCCATTATGTCTGCCACCTCCGTTGACAGAGTTGTGTGGCACTTAAAGACTAACATCTGACCAAGTGGGATTTTCTCCCAAGAAAGCTCAGGCAAAAAATAAATTTGTTAGTCTTTAAGTGCGACACAACTCCTTGTTATCTTCGCTGGACTAGACGAACACAGCTATCCCAATGTATTCCAGTCTTTCAACAGCAGCAACAGGGGACACCACGACCCAGCATGTGGGGGTCTGCAACCCAGTACTGGATCCTGACCTGTAGTTTGAAAACCACTGATCTAGACCCGTCTCCTGTCTGCTAAGGTGGCCACCTGCACCAGGTGCTGCAGAGGAAGGTACAGGAACCCACAGAAGCAGATGAGGGTGATCTGCTCCCCCACCACACATTACGTCTCATCCTGGTCTCTAAGAATGAGATTGGCTGAAACCAACCAGATCTGTATTATGAAGTAGAACTCTTGGTACCCTTGCTATGCACACACATTTCCAATGCCTCTTTGAAAACTGCTAATTTTTTTTTGTTTTGTTTTGCCTTCAACCATTCGCAGTGGCAGTGACTTCCACAGACTAATCACACATGCTGTGAAAAAGCATTTGCTCTGAGTAGTTTTGAAGTTGCCATCTTTTAATTGAACACCCCCTCCCCTTGCCATTCTGTGGTAAGACATAGAACAGAAGCCGCCAATCTCCTTTCTCTACTCTTTTTGTTTCATGCATCTTTAGCACATGCCCTCTTACTGATCTCCTTTTCACTGTCACCATTCTCAGCTTTTCACTCCCTTTTCAGGGGGGATTTTCCAGGCAAAAGCATGGACCAGCCCTTTCTCAAAGTTTGCAGAATCAATTGGAAATGAGAGAGGAAGAGAAGGACCTGAGCATGCTGCTCAATCACAGGATGACTATGCGTCACCATTATGATGTGCTTGTGTGAAAAGCTAATGTGGTCCTAGGATGCATCAGATGAGGTATTTCCAGTAGAAACAGATAGATATTTGTACTGTTATACAAGGCACTGGTGAGACCTCATCTGGAATCCTGTGTGCAATTTCCGTTCTCTGTGCTTAAGAAAGATTAAGTCAACCTGGAACAGGTGCAGAGAAGGGCTACTAGGATGATCCATGGAACAGAAAACCTGCCTTATGAAAGGGGACTCAAAGAGCTTGGCTTGTTTAACCTAACCACAAGAAGGCTGAGGGGAGATGCGATTGCTCTCTCTGTCTGAAGAAACGGGTTGCAGCCCACAAAAGCTTATGCCCGAAGAAATTTGTTAGTCTTTAAGGTGCCACAGGACTTTGATTGTTTTTGCTGTATACAGACTAACATGGCTACTTCTCTAGAACGGCTCAAATACCAGGGAGAGAAAGGACTTATTTGAGTTCAGCAAAAATGTGGACACAAGAACAAACATATAAACTAGCCTTCAGGAAATTTAGACTTGAAATTAGATGTAGGTTCCTAATCATCTTATGGTGTGATCTGTGTATCACTCATGTTCCTCCCAACAACGTAGCTGTATATGGCCTGGTACAAAATATGTCACGTATAGTGTAGGTGTAACGCTCACAGCAGACTGAACAGAACTGTTATGGTAGCATGTTCCCTGCAACATCCCACATGTGTAGAGCTGTGACACTCTGCTAGGTCACAACCCCAACTGAAATCTGAAGCTGTGGTTTCACGCCCCACAGAGGCATCCATGCAGGAGCAATGGAGTCTCAGCACCTTGGTTCCAGAGGGAAAGATCTTGCGCATTTCTGGACATGGACGCTCACCTGATCTTGGGTGTGTCAAGGAAACTGGTTAAAAGAAAGAGGATCCCTGGCTAGGTGTTCTCCCCTGGAAATCATCTTCTATGTAACACCAAGATATGACACCTACTGACAGGAAGGGGGAAGCTGGCTGAGTTGCAAAACACATCGCAGCCCTCCTGTGCAGTAAGCTGAGAATAGACTGGAACATGGACCCTAGCTTAGAACATGAGTTTTCTTGTATTTGATTGTGATGTGGTGTTAATCTTTGGATTGACTTGTTAATCTTTGGATCTATGCTTTTCCAACTTATATTCACTTAAAATCTTACTGTAATTAATAAATTTGTGTTTGTTTTACCTAAAGCAGTGCATGTAGAATGAGTGTGTGCAGAGGCGTCACTGAGACTGACAGCTAGTGCGTATAATTTTCTTTGATAAACTGACAGATGGGTGTAAATGAGCTGTCCGGGTGCAGTGGGCTGCACTGAGCCCTGCAAGATAGTAGTTCTCTGGGTTGCATCTGCAACTGGAGGTGTTTTGCCAGGGATCTATCCTAGGAGTGGCTAATAAGAGTGCTCCTCCACTGAGGGAGGGACCAGCTACACAGAGGAGGCTCGGTGTGAGCTGACACAGGAATGGGGGTTCACCTAGCAAAGGAGTAAGTAAGGGCCCAAGAGTGGGGAAGTGGGGTGACAAAGTAGCACATCAGTCCAGGCTGCAGGAGGGGAACATCACACAACTCGGGGAGTGAAGTTCTGGAATAACCTTCCAAGGGGAGCAGTGGAGGACAAATAACTTTGCTGGCTTCAAAATGAGCTGGATAAATTTACAGAAGGGATGGTATGATGGGATGGCCTATGATCTTTGACTGCTGGTGGTAAATATGCCAATCGCATGAGATGGGACATTAGATGGAGGGTGTCTGGCTGGTGAGTCTTGCCCACGTACTCAGACATTAGCTGAATGCCATATGTGGAGTCAAGAGGGGATTTTCCCTGAGGCCATATTGGCAGAGGCCATGGAGATTTTTCATTTTTCACCTTCTCCTGTAGCATAGGGCACAATCACTTGCTGGTGGTATCTCTGTACCTGGGAGTCTTTAACCATGATCTGGAAACTTCAGTGGCTCAGTCCTAGGTCAGGTGTCTATTGCAGAAATGGATGGGAGGTTCTTGGCCTGCATTGTGCAGGAGGTCAGACTAGGTGAATGCATTGGTCCCTTCTGACCTTAAGATCTATGAATGTAAGTCCATTGGCAGAATAAACTGAGCCCACACTGTCCACAGACAGGCAAATAATGCACCTAGGATAGGCGTCTCTAGTAATCACTAGTGCATCCAGTCAGGAAGGTCTGAATTCACTGTCTCTCAGCTTCCTATTAAAGCCCTGACATGGCAAAGTATGTGACTTTAAGAACATGTTTAAGTGAAGTCAGCAGAAATTCATCACATACACAAGTGCCGTGTTGAACAGGGATGGGATTGCTCATGGATAACATTCTCAAAAACAGCTAAGTTCCTTAGTCACTTAGGCCTAGCTCCTCTAAGATGTTTAGGCATTTCTCACACATTGATTTCAAGACTCTTTTTGCCACTTAGAAACCACTGAAGCAGCATCGGCTCTCCACACAGGAATGGATTGTACCAGAAGTGAGGGAAGGAGGCCTGGTTTTATATATCATAGTAGAAACCAACACATCTCATCAAAACTAGAAAGGGACACATGGCATAGTGTTTTCACACACAAGTACAACGAGGCAGTTTTATTCTAAAGTGCAATCATTATACTCAAGAAAGAAAATCAACCAAACACCACCACCTCATTGTCTTAACCCAAATCTCTTCCCCACACTGTCACCGTATTTAAATGTTTGAAAATCTGTACCAAAAAGGAAGGAAAAAACATTGAAATTTTATCAAAAGACACAAGCTAGTACATAAAGTTTTAATTTGTGTGTGTGTAAGGAATCAGTGCCACACTGCAAAAATAAATATATTATTTACATATATAAATATATCTAGATAATAAATTTGGACAAGAATACCCCATAGGTGCTATTTTAAGTAACAGATTAACTGAGAATTGAAAAATTTCTGAAATACATAATGAGCGAACAAAGGAGAAACATCCTTACTCAAAAACTGCAAACTTTTAGTGCAATAGAACAAATGAGATTGCATATTAATTATCCCCAACTAACTTATTATTCTTCAGTTTTTTAAATTAGCAAATATAAAGATTTCAAGTCTAGTTGCAAAGAAATCAGCACATCAAAAGGAAACTCTTCAGTGAGGTCCAGGAATGATATAAAATATTCTTAAACCCTGAAATATTCTTCATTTCATTCTGAACTTTAATCCATTGTGTGGCTCTTCTCTATAGCAAAGATTGCCGTTGTTACACCTGCAAGCTGATATCTGAATAAAGCTAATATTTTTTCTCCTTAACACCTTTTATTTTTTCTTTAACATCTGGAGTTATTTCAAATGTTTCTGGATTCTGCATTTGCCTCATCATAAAGCCCCCTCCCCAACAAGAACTGCATGACAGTCACCTACTCAGCACAGATTAGACCCGGACCCTACCACTGTTGGCCAGGACACCCTAGCGTCCGAACAAGTGGCCGCCTTACTCACAAATGCTGCCAACCAGGAAGAAATGTAACATTTAAACTCTTCATTTCCCACCCCTCATTCCAGCTTTGCAATAAGCTTCATCTCTTCGAAAACAAGAGGTTCAATTCCTCTTCCCAAGGCAGGATCACACTAGTTTTACAGAACAGAGCAGTGCTAGAGGAATGGGAAAAGCAACAACTGGACTGAGCCAACATGTCCTTCATACCTACTCTGTCTCCAGTGTCGCATTGTCCTCCTGCCCACTCAAGCAGATGCTGTCTGGTTAGCAGCAAAAAGTCCCTGCAGGAGATTTAAGGAAGTTCTCGTATTTTCTAGAAAATGAAACAAGAAGAGTCTAATTAAACAATGCCCCTTTAAACCTACAACTCCTCAGAGTCATGGTTTCCCCATATGAGCTCTATGGAGGAAAAGAGCTGGATAAGAGCTAGGCATTTCATTAATACGTGTGTTACAGTAGCTTGTGGAGATGCCAGGTGAGATGGGGATGCTGTCGTGTGCGTGCAGCGTAGGGAAAGAGACTCTCTCTACCCAAAGAACACAGAGTCTAATTACGCATAGGGCAGGAAATGAAGACCCAGAGAGAGGCAACTCGCCCAAGCTCACTGCAAAGCCAGGACTAGACCACCAAGCACGTATTTCTCAGACCAGTACTCTGTCCACTGGACCACGATGTAGAGTTTTAAGGGAGATTATAATCCAATAAGGAGGACAGCATATTCAGAGCTGTATAAGAAGTCTTTATTGAAAGAGAACTGAGAGAGAGAGAGAGGAGACAGACAGGTTTTGCTAGCACCTAAACGACCCTCCCATTTATCACTATGGCAACCCCAATGACCCTAGGTAGTCCAAAACACCACATATTCCTCCCCCTCTAATGAACACCCGCCCCCAGAATAAAGCCCTCCCCCCCCCCAGAAAGAATAAGAACTAAACTAGGAGATGAGGGTAGACTGCCCCATCTCCGGCGGACCGCCGGGGAATTATTCTGCCCTGTGAAGAGGGAGTCACCACTAGCTAAAGATCCAGCCGCTTAGGAAGCCATCTGTCGCGAGGTGGATTACGGTGAACTTCTAGTGTGCCCAAACCACAAGGTGGTGGTGGTGGTGGTGTCACCACAGGTACTGGGGAAGTAGCCAGAACCGGAGTGGATGTTGTGTCCAGTTGGTCCAGGGAAGCTGAAGGCGTTGAAGGGGTGACTGGAGCAGGAGAGACAGAAATAGTAGTTTCATGCTCTGATGTTGTATCATCAGTAAGGGGGAAGTCAGATATGTCTGCTGGAGATGCATCTTCTGGGTGGATATGATGGAGAAGCAGCTGATCTACATGCCGTCGCCAAACTAGGCCACTCGCTGTCTGGACAGAGTAGGAAACAGGTCCTGTCTGGGCAATGACTGTTGCTGGGACCCATTTAGCTCCTGAAGCATAGTTTCATGCAACAACTGGCTGTCCAATACTGAAGGTGCGGCCCTTTGTTCTTGGTGAATGTCTGCTCACCTGGTCCTGCTGTTGCCGTTGAACCACTTGCCATGTGTCTCGTGGTTTCAACAAATCAAAGCAAGAGCGCAACTGCCGTCCCATCATAAGAAAAGCTGGAGATGCCTTAGTTGTAGCCTGTGGAGTGTTTCTGTAGGACAACAAGAAGTTGTCCAGACGCTTATGAAGAGGTGAACGTCCCTTTGCAGATTTTAGAGCTTGCTTCATAGTCTGTACAAACCCTTCAGCAAGTCCATTGGTGGAAGGATGATACAGTGCTGACCTGATGTGATATATTCCATTGGCCTTCATAAAAGTTTCAAAATCCTGAGAAACGACTTGTGGTCCATTGTCACTCACCAGCTGTTCTGGAGGACTGTAATGACTAAAAAAGCCACGCAGCGTCTGAATAGTGGCTTCCATAGTAGTGGACTGCATTACCGAGACTTCTGGCCATTTTGAATGGGCATCCACAGCAATTAAAAACATACATCCTTCAAATGGGCCAGTAAAATCAACATGGATACGCTGCCATGGCCTTTTGGGTCAATCCCATGGGTGAAGAGGTGCCAACTGAGGTGCATTCCGGACGCTCTGGCATGAGGTACAAGCTCTAGACGTTTCTTCAATGGCCTTGACTAAGCCTGGCCACCAGAAATAGCTCCGTGCAATTTCTTTCATGCGCACTATGCCGCAGTGACTTGAATGGAGCAGTTCCAACAAACGTGGTCTTAATGAAGGTGGGATAATGACACGCATAAGCCACAACAAACACCCGGATTGGGTCAATAACTCTGTCCTCCTAGACACATAGGGGCGGAGGTCAGGAGAGACCTGAGAGTCAGGTAAGAACGTTCCATGCATCACGAAATCCATAACTTGTGAGAGTACTGGGTCAACCCGTGTTGCTTTCTTCACTTGAGAAGCCATAACTGGTATGTTTTCCACCTGTTCAAAGTAAAAGATTCCTTCCTGGCCCAGATCCTGACGGTGTGCTGGTAAGGGCAGCCTTGAAAGGCCATCAGCATTGCACTGCAAAGAGGATTGCCTATACTTGATTTCATATGTGTATCCAGAAAGCAGCAATGCCCATCGTTGCATCCGACTAGCAGCCAAATGTGGGATGCCTAAGTGTGGCCCCAAAATTGATGTCAGGGGTCGATGGTCAGTGAGAAGTGTGAACTTCTTTCCCCACAGGTACTGGTGAAATTTCCGAACACCAAAAACAATGCCTAGTGCTTCGCGTTCAATTTGGGCATAATTAGTTTCTGCCTTAGTCAAGGAGCATGAATCAAAAGCAATAAGCCTCTCTTCGCCAGAAGGCATAATATGTGACAATACAGCCCCAACTCCATAAGGGGAGGCATCACAAGCCAACTGTAGGGGCAAGGATGGGTCAAAATGTGTCAGAACCTTAGAGTTTACCAGTGAGCATTTAGCTTCATTAAATGTAACATCACAGGCTTCAGTCCAGTTCCAGGCCTTTTTCGGCCCCAGAAGCTCACGTAGGGGTTTCAGGAGCGTCGCTAATTGTGGAATAAACTTGCCATAAGAGTTCACTAAGCCTAAAAAGGAGCAAAGTTGGCTTACGTTCTGAGGTAGCGGAGCATCCACGATAGCCTTAACCTTGGCTGGAGACTTATGGAGACCATCAGCATCAATTATATGTCCTAAATATTCAACTGAGGGCTGGAAAAACTTACATTTGTCTCTGTGAACACATAGACTATACTCTTCCATTCTTTGCAGAGTAGCTTCCAAGTTCATAAGGTGTTCCTCCTCATTTTTGCCCGGAACCAGGATGCCATCCAGATAGCACTGTACTCCTGATAAACCACTCAAAATCTGATCCATTGCCCTTTGGAACAAAGCTGGGCCTGAAGTAATGCCAAAAGGTAAAAGACAGTATCTGTACAACCCCTTATGTGTTACGATTGTCAACAATTCTTGAGATTCTTCTTCAACATGCATCTGTAAGTACGCCTGACTCAAACCAATCTTGCTAAATTTTTGTCCTCCAGCCAAACCTGCAAAGATGTCCTCAATGCGGGGAAGAGGATATTGTTCTGCACATAACACTGGGTTGACAGTGACCTTGAAATCTCCACAAATCCAAATGGAGCCATCCTTCTTCACTATTGGGACAATGGGTGTCGCCCCCTGGCTGTGAGTAACTGGCACCAAGACTCCCTCTTTGACTAACCGCTCCAAGTTTTCTTCTACCTTGGGTCTGACGGCAAATGGCACCATGCTGGCCTTCAAACATTTTGGTTGGCAATCAGGCTTTATATTTAATTTCACAGTGGTTCCCTTCATATTGCCTAAGTCTTCACCGAAAACAGCAGCATGTTTCATTAGTACCGCTGCTAGATTCATTTCTTCTTTAGTCAATTGATGCACTTGTGACCAATTGAGTTGGATTTTCCTGATCCAAGATCTTCCCATGAGGGCTGGGTAATTCCCCTTCACCACAAACAGTGGTAGCTTTATATTCTGTCCATTGAGTTCTACTTTCACATCAATAGTACCCAACAGGGGAACGGTCTGTCCAGTATATGTCTTCAAAACGACGACTGTCGGCTTAAGTGGCAGATGTCTAAAGTCCTTCTCATACACAAGGTTATAAACTAATGAAACTGCTGCGCCAGTGTCCAGTTCCATGCGTGTAGGTTTGCCTTCCAACACAGGTGTTACCCAGAATTTACGTGGGCCAGCTGTTACAGACAAAACATGGAGGGAATCTTCATCTTCCAATTGGGTGTCACTATGATCACCTGTATTCTGCTCTACTGCATGCAGAATTTCCCTCTTAGTCCGCCAAACCAACGGCCCATTTTTCTCAGGTCTGCCTCTTCTGTTTGGCTCACTCTTCCTTTGTTTGCAGGCACGTTCAATGTGCCCTCTCTTAGCACATTATCGACACAGTAGTTCCTTAAACTGGGACTCAGATGCAAGGTGGTCCTGCTTCCCACACCGGTAACATTCTTGTCTCCCTGGTGCCCTGGAGGCAGGTTGTAGGGATACTTTACGGACACTGACCCCAATCTGTTGCATGTCTTGGGTGACGCGTTCCATGGAGACTGCAATTTCCACAGCCTTCTGCAAGGTGAACTGACCTTCAGTCAATGGCGTTTTCGTGTTGATTCACTGTGCAGGCCACACACCAGCCTGTCACGCAGCATTTCCTCTAACATGTTCTTGAAGTCACAGTGTGCTGCCAGCTTCCGCAGAGCTGCTACAAATTGTACAACTGATTGACCTTCCTCTTGGCTCCTTTGGTAGAACCTATACCTCTCGGCAGTTACTAGTGGCTTTGGGGAAAAATGTGCTCCCAGAACTTCCACTAGGTCCCTGTAAGGTTTCTGCTCTGGCTTCTCCGGATAAAGCAAATCACATAGCAAATTATAAGTCTTAACTCCAATGACCATTAGGAAAACTGGTACCTTCTCATCAGTTATGTTGTTTGCTATTACAAAATTTTGAAATCGGGCTGTATATGTCTGCCACAAATCTGCCGAATGATCATATGCTTCAAAGGTTGTAGTAAGTAAAGCCATGATGCCCTCTTGTGGTTATTGTTTGTCTCTTCACTTAACAGCAGGCAGATCAGCTTTCAGAATAGCCAGCTAGCCCTTAGGCAAACAGATCAGCTTTCACAGCTACAACCCAACCCCCATGCAAGCAGTAAAATAAAGTTTTGCTCCTCACATTGCATTCTGGTTTTCCAGAGTTGCCAGGATTGTTGAGGATAGCCACTCCATCACATATCCCATCCTCTGTCGCCAGATGTAGAGTTTTAAGGGAGATTATAATCCAAAAAGGAGGACAGCATATTCAGAGCTGTATAAGCAGTCTTTATTGAAAGAGAACTGAGAGAGAGAGAGGAGACAGACAGGTTTTCCTAGCACCTAAACGACTCTCCCATTTATCACTATGGCAACCCCAATGACCCTAGGTAGTCCAAAACACCACAAACCTAGACGAACTGAGAGTGCAGAACTGCAGGACTGCAAAAGGTCAGAGTGCTCAACCTCCAAACCATTTGAGGACAGGGCAGAGCAGGGACGATTCACCCTAGAACCAGCGTTGCTAGGCTAGGTTGACTACTAGCAACCACTTCCCTCTCACTGGTTTGAGCCTTCCGTCCAGCCCCTTTTCAACACTGAAACTTTGCAACCTAACACAGGCTGGCACTGCAGCAGGAAATAAAGGCAGGAGAGAGAAAAGCCAGTGAAGGACAAGTGATAGCAATGGAAGCGAGTACCAGAGCCGTCCTTAGGGTAGGGCAAACGGGGCAGCCGCCCAGGGCCCCACGCTTTGGGGGGGGTCCCATGGGGCCTGCACCACTCCCCCTTCATGGTGGGGACTGGCATGAGCCCTGGGTCTCCGACAGCAAGCCCCGACTATTTCCCCCCCCCTTACAGACATAGGCTCACTCAGCCCCTGCTCTGCCCATGAATGGCTGGGCTACCTGCCGGCCCTCCCCCTTGGAGCCTGCAGCTGAGTGATTAGCCGGAGGGGCGAGGGAGGTTTAACCCTTTCCTCCTCCAGCAGCCCAGAGAAAACACACCCAGGTAAGTATTCTGTGGTGGGGGGTCTGGTGGGAACCTGAGCCTGAGCGAAGGGTGGAGTTGGCTGGGGATCTGCCCCTTCCGCCCCCCGGGGCCCTGGGTCAAGCCAGCAGGCCGGTCAGGAATCCCACCAGGCCAGTGTGGGGCAGGTGGTGAGCGAGCAGACCCACTTGGGCCTTGGGTCAGGCCAGCAGCCAGGCTAGAGGGGGATGGGGCTGCTGAGGATCCAGGACTCTCCCTGGGTCCCAAGTTACATTGGATTAGCAGGGGGCAGGTAGATCAGGGATCAAGCCTCTTTGGGCCCCGTGTCATGCTGGTGACCAGGTGAGAGGATTGCAGGCAGGCTAGGCCAAAGATTGACACCCCCCCCATCTCCCTAGGTGAGGTGGTGAGGCTGGAGGGCAGACTGGGCCAGGGTTCCCCCCGAGCCCGGGCTCCGAGGCGAGGGTCAGGCTGGGTCAGGAGTCGTCTCCACCTAGCCCAGGCAGCAAGGCCGGGGCAGCCAGCAGTCAGGCTTGACCATGCATCGCCTCCCCCAAGCCCAGCTGGTGAGGTTGGGTGGGCAGGCCAGGCCAGGGGTCTTCCCCCCCCCCATAAGCCCAGGCAATAAGGCTAAGGGGCAGACTTGGCTAGTGGTCACCCCCACAAGCCCAGGTGGTGAGGTTGGGGAGCCAGCAGGCAGGCTGGGCCATGGGTCACCTCCCCTAAGCCCAGGTGGTGAGGTCACCTCCTCCCCAATGCTCAGGTGGTGAGCCCCAGGGGCAGACCCAAGCAGCGGTCTTTCCTCTCCAAAGCCAAGGGGACAGGGCTGGGGGCCACATGGGCCTGGGGTTGTCCACCACAAGCCCAGGCAGTGAGCTCAGGGGTCAGGCTGAGTCAGGCATTATCTGCACCCCCTCCCCAAGCCCAGGGGGGCAGGCTGGGCTGGGGTCATCTCCCAAGTCCAGGCAGCAATGCTGGGGAGCATGTGGGGCCAGGGTTTGTGCCCCACCCCCACCCCAAGCCCAGGCAGTGAGGCCAGGAGTCACCTCTGCCTAGCCCAGGCAGCAGGAAGGTTTGGCCCCATGTCAAACCCCTGCCCCCAGTCCAGTGCATGGCCTGGGGTCAAACCCCTACGCTCCAGGCCAGTGGGCAGGTCTGGCTGCGGTATTCTCCCCCTAGCCCAGGGGCAAGGCTCAGGGGCAGCAGGCAGGCTTGGCCCGGGGTAGGGTTACCAGATGTCAGGCAAAAGGAGGATGTGTCCTCCTTTTTTCCTTCACGTCCTCTGTACAGCAGGCATTTTAAAAATACATGATTTTGTCTGGCTTTTTACTTACAGGGGGTTAAAGTATGCTGGAATGCCCCAGAACATCCTATTTTTAGGGGGAAGCGTTCCAGGGCCCCCTAAAAACAGAACAATATTACTTTAATACCACATTTTCTCCATGTGTCCTCCCATATCCTCCTTTTTGTACTTCCCTGTCCTCCTTTCCATGCTTTGGTATCTGGTAAGCCTAGCCAGGGGTCACCCAACCTCTCACTAGCCCAGGTGGCAAGACTGTGTAACCAGCAGGCAGGCCGGGCCAGGGATCCTGTGTGATCATTGATCACCAGCCATGTATAGGCATGACTTTTGCCTTGTGTTTTGTTCTTTTCTTTCTGGGGTGGACCCTTGCTTTTGTGGGAGTTGTTTCCATCGCTTAGCCATTAAGGTAGTACTTGCATTTACTCAGGACAGGCTGGTGTTGACTGATTCCATCACACACACCCTTCATTCACACATTTTGTTCACACATTTAAATGAAATTCCAGAGTATACACCTAAAACAAGTTTTATCAAGAATACAAAATGAAGTTCTAAATTCACAGCATTGAGCTTTGTTGGACATTGGTTATAATGCCTATTAAACTGAGTTAGTTATTTCAGTTATGATATTAAAGAACAGATACAGTGTTGCCTAACAGATGCCTTAAAGGTACATTAAATTAATTTTATCTATCTGTGTCCCTACATTGTGGCTACAGAAGCCTGGCCTTACACTAGCAGAAAGAATACAATTAGGGAAAGGAATTCCTTGAATGAAGTATATGGTATTAACTTATACAGTATTGCCAGTTTCAAGTGGTCAAAAATCACAAGAATGGCAAAAATAAGTCGGGGGGGGGTAAAGACTATACTGTGTTTTTAAACTAATCTCTTCATGTTTGATTTCCCCCTGCCCATCCCAGGGTGAGTAGGTGACAATTAGTGTTGCCTGCCCATTCTCCCACAGATACTGGGTAAGTTTTGATCTTTTTACGCATCTTTTATATTTGCTGACTCTCAAGTAAATCTATGGGAAGTCCTGTGTCTTGCTTCCTCAGAGCTCCTGTGTGATCATTGTAAATGGCTGGTGATCAGACATGACTTTCATCTTGGGTTTTGTTTTTTTTTTTTTCCTTTCTTTCTGGGGTGGATCCTTCTTGCTTTTCCCATCCTGAGTGAAATGGACTTGTTTGAAATGAACTCATGGGTGCCCTACCTCCCCACCCACCAGGTTTGCATGCACCTGTAAGTTGGGACCAGGTCAGAGCCTTTTAAAATTTCCTGCCCTGCAGCATGCCCAGGCATTTGGCCTGGGGCAGGAACAACATGGGAAATTGCAGATGCTGTGCTGCCTTCCCTGGCGCCTGCCACCCAGCTGCACTTCTCCTCTTATTCTCCTCACACCCCACTTTATCCTCCCCTGCTCCCCATTCTCATGCTGCCACTCAGAAGGTTGTGGGGAAGGCAAGCATCACAGCAAAGTTCATGGGAGGGATGGGATCTATTTAAAAATCTTGGGAACCACAGCAGTAGGTGTGTCTGGTGTGGGTCGGCAGGGTGATATCTCACAGCTGGACATGGAGCCACGTGCCAGCTGCGCACCCAGATACCATCAACTTCCCCAGTGCATGGGGAACCTATGCAAGCTGACTGGAAGTCCCAGGGACAGTATGATCCATCACCCTCCCTTCTCCTCCTATTTGTGGAGCTTCTTGGCTCGTGACATTCAGCAACAGAAGCCTGGAGGGAGTTAGGGAATGGTGTGCATTTTCAGACACTCCCCTGGGCAGGCCGGCTCTACCTCACAGTGCTGGGGGTGTGTGGACGCCCGGCCAACAATGATTTGCCCAGGGCCCCGCACCCCCCTCTGAGCAGCCCTGGCCAGTACCATGATGAAATAGCCGACTGCAGTGCAGATATGTACAGAAATAGCAGGTGTGTGCTCAGTTTTTACTTTAAAGTAATTCCTTCTTGTCTCACAACACACATCACACATATGGAGAGGGGCTCATCTCTTCCAGCAGGGCTGGACAAATACACACATACACACCCTGCAAAAGGATAAATTTCACCCTCTAAGCCAGTGGTTCCCAAGCAGTGCGCTGGCACACACTGGTGTGCTGCAGCAACACCCAAAGTGTGCCTCGAGCATCCTGAGAGCTGGAGAAGTTCCCTCCCTGCTCAGCCCAGCCACGTGGGCTGTGCAGGGCTGGGAAAAGGCAGGGGTTAAGGTAAGGGGGAAGGCACCAGAACACAGTTCTGGGGCCCCCCATCTTTAGGCAGGCAGCCTTCTAGCCCCCCCCTAAAAATAGAGGAAGGCACTGGAATGTGGAGTTTGAGGGGTCCCCCTAAAAATAGCAGGAGCAGCCCGAACACAGCGTTCTGGTGGCTCCACCTTAGGCCCAGCCGGCAGAGAGGGGTGAGAGGCTGGGAGTGTGTGAATTTCCTCCTGCAGGGCAGAGCAGCTTGTGTCAGGCAGCCTGCAAACAGCCCAGGTAAAGGCTTTGGGGGGGGGGAGGCTGCTGGGGGTTGTGTGGGGCAGGTGTGTGTGTGTAGCAGAGGTGGGTGGGAGTGGCTTTGTAGCAGAGGGTGTGTAGTTGGGGTTGTGGGGTGAGTGTTTGGTTAGGGGTGTGTGTAGCTGGGGTGTGGGATGGTTGGGGGGGTGCTGCTGGGGGTTGGAGGCCTAGTTCTGGCCCCTGCAGTGATGGGAGGGTCCATCACAGGGCTGCGGGAGGGGAGGTCAGGATCCACTGAGGTGGGAGGGGCAACAGTGGGGTGAGGATCTGCCGTGGGTGGCAGGGAACTACTGTGGAGAAGGGGGAAGTGGGTGCTGCGCCATGCTCCCCTGCCCGACCTTCCCACTCCCTAGGTTACCTCCTACCCCCCACAAAGCTACTCCTGTTCTCCCTTCCTCTGTCCTTTCTTGACACCCTTCTGCTGTTCCCCACATGGCTGCCCTTGTCCTCTTTTGACACCCCTGCCCTGCCCTGCTCCTCACACTCACTCCTGCCACTGAACACAACTCCTGCCCCCCCCCCGTGTTTTGCTACCCCTGCTCTGCTACCCCTACTACTCTACACAGGAGCATTTCCAAAACATTGTGCCATGGTTCATAAATATTCATAAGTAATTTAAGTTAATTTGACTATTCATGAGGTTTTTTTAATGGTGGTGTGCCTCAAAAAATTTGAAGGTATCAAATTTTCTCTGCCACGGCAGAGAAAAGGTTGAGAACCACTGTTCTAAGCCCAAGCGTCACTGTCATCAAAAGCAGCGTGCAGCAACACGCTCAATCAACTCACAATGTCCATTCCACCGCACTACAAATAATCTCACTGCATCGAGTCTTATTTCACTGCACAGACTGCTGGCTTAAAGGCTCTGGATGGGGTGGCAGGAGTATAGTTTTAAAATAAGGATGTTGAGAGGCAACCAAAGCTGTTCCTTTTTCAACAGAAATACATCAAAAAAATTACCTTTTCACAGTTTTCTGCTGGACCAGGGCCATGCGCAGTTTGTCCCCACAGTTACAGCAACGAGAGTATGATTTTCCACTTTTCTTTGGGATATTCCAGCAGCGGAAACATCGCACCCTGTACTTTTTGTACCTGTGAAACAAGAAGTCAGTTGGGTTAGTGAATTATATTTTTAGCAAAAAGCGGAATTATTCTTTTTCTCCCCTTAAACTTTTGAAGTGTTACCTTTGCTTAGAAGATGTATATTTAGGGGAAATTTTACTTAGGAAAATGTCTCAGAGGAAGATTTTTGGAAATGAGGTCCAGATTCTCAAAGGTATTTAGGTGCCTTGAAAAGAAGGAGAGTTTTGAGAATCCAGGTCTGGGTGCCTAATGTTCAGCTCTTAAATCCGTATTTAGTGGCACCAAGAACATCACTGGCGGCTGACACAGATGTCACATGCCCCGAGTCCTGGCACCAGTGCCCTGAGTCCCCAGCATGGCCCCTGCCTCTCCTGGATCCCTGGCCAGGAGAGGCAGGCACCATCGCGGCTGGTCCAGCCCTGGATCAAGGCTGGGCTGCCCATGGCAGCACCTGCCTCTCTTGGCCAGGGATCCAGGCCAGGCCACCCACTGCGGCCCCTCCCTCTCCTGCCCCCGTCCCTGGCCAGGGATCCAGAGCCAGGCTACCGGCAGGTCCCCAAACCTGGATTGGGCCCGGGGCACTGAATCGGACTCGGAGGCAGGACCTGGGCCTTGGATCTTTTTCCAGGGCAGCAGTGCTCCTGAGTGGCACTGTTCACTCCAAGGGCTCAAAACTAGAAGTGAGACCCTCAAAAAAATCAAAGAGTTAGCTTAAAATCAAATAAAAAAGAATGAAATGTTGATTTCTTTTTAATTGATTTAACTTTGAAGCCTTTACAGGAGGGACAAGGGTCACATTTTGAGCTTTTTTCTGAACCATTGCTCAAAAATGAAGGCCGAGAGTTTTGCATACTCATATGACCCTCAGAGCTGGGGCTTCCTGGAAAAACATCCAGTATCACAAAGTTTCGGATAAGATCACAAGAGCTGGCCATATTGGTTTAGATACTTAAATAGGGGCATGGCTTCACTGCCATCTTACCAGGTGCTTCTTAGTTTTAACGCAAATGTAGCTTCATTTTTCAAAACTGCAGCCTTAGTGGGAATTACTCTATGTTCAAAGCCATTCATTTAGGTGCCTGAATATAAACTGAAGCCTCAGTCCTACAAGCACTGACCCACCTACTTAATTTTGCACAGATCTTGGCCTGGCCCTTTGTGCACTGTTTCAGAAAGGAGCTAGTAATACGTCACAGGCACCTGATGCCACAGGCATTGCAGAGCGGGGTCCCATCCTCAGCTATCCTCCACAGGGGTGTCTTCCTCGTCTGACAGGAAGCACAACACTTACCACCTAAAGAAAGGACACAGAATCAAACAAGGGCTGCGTGGTGGCTTTATTTCACAGTTTCATGGAGTTTAAGGCCAGAAGGGATCACGGCTTGAGTGCAGGGGACTGGACCAGACCAGAAGACCTGTTTAGTTCCTTCCAGTCCCACACCACTATGATCAGGTCATCTCTAGTGTAAATTCCTCTCTGGCACAGGCCATTAAATTTCACCCATTTATCCCTGCATTGGCCTTTGGCTAAAACATCTTCCAGGCCAGCAGCCTGCCTATGATGACCTCAAGAGTTCCCCTGGTTGCTTGTTCCAGTGCTGAATCACCCTCCTTTTTAAAAATCTGTGCGTAGCATGCCTAGACATTTCTAATGCCACAACAAAACAGAGCACCAACACTGTGGTGTACTAAAACACAGTCCTCAGGTATTCTAAAACAAGGGAAAGGGCTATGATATCTAGGTATTTTCTGGTAGAGGAAGGTGTGTTTGTGGAGCAGCTGAAGGAAGAAAAGGAAAGGACAAAAGTCACAATAGATGCAGTACTGTTACAACTTTATTTTTTCATAGCTTTTCGCATCGATTGTCTCACCAAAACTAATCATAGAATTAGGTAACATGAATACAAAACTAGCTTCCCATCCTACAGGTACTTACTACACTTACAACCACAAATATTTGCTGTTAAAATTAAGGGAATGGAACTGCCCACAGTAGTACTGCAAGTCCATGCAAGAGGAAGCTCATAAATTATAAAAGCCCTGATCCTCGGCAGGTGTAAATCAGCAGCAGACTGTCTAGGGAGGCTATGGAATCTCCTCATTAGACTCAGACTCTAAGGTCAGAAGGGACAGATATGATCATCTAGTCTGACCCCCTGCACAGAGCAGGCCACAGAACCTCCTGCTCATTCCTGTAATAAACCTCTAGCCTACAACTGAGTTATTAAAGTCTTCAAATCATGACGTTAAGGTACAGTGAATCGACCAGGAAGTGGGCCATGCCTCAAGCTACAGAGGAAGGTGAAAAAAACCCAGAGCCTTTGCCAATCTGTCCTGGGGGAAAATTCTATCCTGACCCCAAAATGGTGATCAGTTAAACCAGGGGTCTCAAACACACAGCCCACAGGCCACATGCTGCCCCTAAAGCTATTTTCTGCAGCCTGCAATGACACTGTTTTTACTGATATTTGCAATATTATTGTATGAAAAGGTTTTAGTGGTGCGGCCCTTGAGCTAACGTACCAGTCCTCATGTGGCCCTTCATTAGTCCTCATATGGCTCTCATGGTGATTTGACTTTGAGATCCCTGAGTTAAACCCTGAGCACGTGGGCAAGACTCGTCAGCCAGACACCCAAGAAAGAACCTTCCATCTAAGATCCCATCTCAGGCCATCAGCATATCTATCTATCACCAGTAATAAAAGATCAGTTGACTGCATCCCCTCCATGAATCTATCAAGTTCAGTTTTGAAGCCAGCTAGGTTTTTTGCCCCCACTGCTCACCTCAGGCTATTATGGAACTTCACTCGTCTGACGGTCAGAAACTAGCAACTAATTTCAAGTCTAAACTTCCAATGGCCAGTTATATCCATTAGTTCATGTTCCACATTGGCCCTGAACTTAAATAATTCCTCTCCCTCCCTGCTATTTATCCCTCTGAGGTATTTATACAGAGCAATCCTACCTCCCCTCAGCCTTCTTCTGTTTAGGGTAAACAAGCCAAGCTCTTTGAGTCTCATCTTATAAGGCAGGTTTTCCATCACTCATATCATCCTTGTGGCCCTTCTCTGCACCTGTTCCAGTTTTAATTCATCTTTCTTAAACATAAGGAACCAGAACGCCACACAATATGCCAGACAGGGTCTCACCAGCACCTTGTATCATGGCACTAACACCTCCCTATCTCTACTGGAAATACTTTGTCTGATGCGTCCAAGGACCGCATTAGCTCTTCTCACGGCCACATCATGTTGGCAGCTTATGGTCATCCTGTGATCAGCCAGTACCCCCAGATTCTTCTTCTCCTCCCTCACTTCCAATTGATGTGATCCCAGCTTATAGCAAAAACTCTTGTTATTAGTCACTAAACTGTTCCTATTACCGTATATACTTGTGTATAAGCTGAGATTTTTGTGCCTGAAAATCCCCTTTTAAAAGGGCACTCAGCCAATAGGCAGGTCAGAAAGCAGAGAGCAGCCCCAGCCTAGGAGTTTTAAATCTCCCACCTTGCGCATGCTCGGGGTGGGGAGGGGGCAGCGTCTCTCTAGCCACCAGAGCAGCCATATTGGGTGCCCAGCCCAGGCAGGGCTTAAAGAAGGGAAGTGAGCCCCATCCTGTGCCTAGCTGCTAGACCAGCCAGGTAAGGGGGCCCTGGGAGGGGGGTTGGCCCAGGGGAGACAGCATCAGTGTCTGGGGGGTTTAGGAGAGGGTTGGGGACTGCTAGGGAAGCGGTGGCATGGCCTGGGGTTGGGGAGGATGTTGGGGAGTCCAGGGAAGCCAGCAGCACAGGCTGGGCAGGTTAGAGGCCCAAGGCAGAGAAAGGACCTCAGCTTATACACGGGTCACCCATTTTTCCCTGTTTTGGGGGCTCAGAACCAGCAGTCAGTTTGTGCGCCGGTCAACTTATCTGCAAGTACAGACAGTACTTCAGTTTACAGGATAGTCCAGATCTTCCTGTATGATATCCCAATCCTTCTCTGTGTTGGCAACACCTCCCAACTTGGTGTCAGCCACAAACTTTATTAGCACATTCCCACATCTTGTGACAAGATCCACAATAAAAGGCTTAAATAAATTGGTCCCAAGACTGATCCCTAAGGAACTCCACTTGCAACCTCCCTCAAGTCTAACAGTTCACATTTCAGTATGACCCACTGCAGTCTCCCCTTCAACCAGCTCCTTATCCACCTTCCTATTTCCCTATTAATCCCCAGCTTCTCCAATTAAAGTAAAAATTCCCATGGGGAACTGTATCAAATGCTTTATTGAACTTGCTTTGCTGGAGAACAAATAAAGAGTCCTGTGGCACTTTTAAAGACTTTTAAAGTCCCACTTCATCAGATGCCAATGTGGAGAAAACTTACATGAAAAAAAAAATTACAGTATGGGAGAGGATGACAAATCCTGTGATTACATGTCACTGCATCAGGTCAGACCACTTCAGCAAATTCAAACAAGTCATATAGATTCAAACAACGTATCAGAAAGTGAGGAGGCAGAGAGAGGTGAGAATCACAGTTAGTAATGAAGAACAAAGGAAGAGTCCTGGAGTACTTTTAAAGCATCATGTCTGTAGTGGGAAAGCCAGTTCATGTCCTTATTCAGACCTAAGCTGATGGTACTGAATTTTCATATCAATGGACGTTTTCAGAGGAGGATGGACAGTCTTGAATGGGGGCACACCAAATCCTTCCTCTTGGCCAGGAGTTAGACCACGGCCCTCTCAGTTCCTTCTCACCCTATGATTTGCTGGCTGTTCCTAGTAGCTCAGACTGATTTCTCCCAGTGAGGATCTGGCTCGAAAGAAATGTAAGTGGAGTATAGATCCTATGCTGGATTTGCATGGGACTGAATTTCTCCCAGAAAGAGAAGCAGGCAGGCCAATATATGTATGCATGGCTGGCCCAATCATCTCAGAAAGTTACTACTTGATAGTGAAAGGTTTTGTTTCTGAAAAGCAACCTACTCTGGGCAGGGTGGGAGCCTTGGTCCTCCTCAGAACTGCTGGCTCTGCACAGCTCTCTTGTTAAAGAGATTTGACTTGGATTTGGTTTACGGCTTGTTTTCCAACACAATGCACTGCAGATGGATTAGATGAGACAAATCTTACCAGGTTGTGACATTCAAATAAAAACAAAACAAAAAGCAAAAACCAATGGAACTTCATTTAAAAATCTTCCTTCCAAACAAAAATAAGCTGCCAGGAGTTAAAACTTCCAGTCCTCTGCTTGTTGGATTATCATGGATGCTGAGCAAAGAGGGCATAAACTGCCCCCAGACAGGGTGTGTGCAGAGAAGAAAATGCTCCTCTTTTGGAGGGACATGTTCTGTGCCCCCTCCCTGACAGCCAGAAAAGCTTGCCCTTATCATTGCAGACCTAGGGCCAGAGGCGTTCTGTGTCAATGCTGATTACTGGGGGGCTCATGCCTCTGATTGCTCACCCCTTGTGCATGCCCCTGCTTCCAGCTCAGCAAAAGTGTTTCACAGCCACTTTACACTGGTGTCAATGACAGCACAAGGAGCAGAACAGAGGAACTACAGCAATGGATCTGACCCACGGTCTACCCAGTCAAGGGCAGCACAATAGATCAGTGTTTCCCAACCAGTGTGCCGTGGCATACAGGTGTGCAGTCAGGCACAAGCAGCTGTGCCACAGAATTTTTTGAAAAACTACTTGAAGACTTCTGGGTTGCCTCATGAATATTCATGAGTTCATTTGGAGACTGTATGGTGGTGTGCCTCAAAATAATTAAAGGTATCAAGGTGTGCCATGGCAGAGAAGAGGTTGGGAACCACTGCAATAGATTCATAGATTAAAAAGCAAGAAGGGACCATTTTGATCATCTAGCTCCCCAAAAACTGGGCTGTTCTTTCTCTAGTACTTGGGGAAGACACAGACTCATATGTGATAAACATGCAACAACCATAAACCAAGGAGCTGCCCGCTTTGGTGTGACTCTTGCCTTCTTATTGCTCTCACCACCAAGATACTATAGTTCTAGTGACTGGTGCACAACAAGCATGACTAGGTAGTGCTCCCTGGAGAGAGAGAAAGGAAGTGCAAGGGGGTGAATGGAGAAATAAGAGTGTCCAGGGATGATGGATAGATACCAGGTGGGTGTGGGGATGGATGGTTGGAGGGATGGATATGGTGACAGCCAGCTGGCTAGATAGGTAGCTAGCTAGTGGGTGGGTGTGGGGATGGATGGATGGAGATAGCCAGTCAGACAAGTAACTAGCTACTGGGCGGGTGTGGGGATGGATGGCTGGAGGGATGGATAGGGTGATAGCCAGCCGACTGAGTAAGTAGCTTGATGGTGGGTGGCATGGGGTAGCAGTGAGAACAGCAGGAGTGGGTGGATGGATGGATATGGCGATAGCCAGCCAGACAAGTAGCTAGGCAGCAGGTAGGTGTGGGGGTGGATGGATGGAAAAGAGGGATACAAGGAGGGATAGATGGATGAATAAATGGAGAGATGGATAAGGCGGTAGCCAGCCAGACAAGGAGCTAGCTAGTGGGTGGATGTGAAGATGGATGGATGGATGCGGCAATAGCCAGCCAGATAAGCAGCTAACTAGTGGGTGGGTGCGGGCGATGGATGGACAGATGGGATGGTAGGAAGGATGGACAGATAAACAGATAGACGGACGGGGCCATGTAACTAGCTAATGAGTGGGAGCGTGGGCCGATGGATGGAGACTGGGAGGGAGCAAGGGTGGGATGGCCATAGCCAGCCAGACCAGGAGGTACCTAGTGGACGGGCATGGGGTGGCGGTGAGCAGGCAGGGGTGCCTGGGGAAGGGGGTGCCCAGGGTCCGTTCTGTGTCACCAGGGGCTCGGGGCCAGCCGGCGGGTGGGTACCTGCTGTAGCGGGGGCTGATGAGGAGCCGGTGCCCGTCGGAGCCCTGGCGTTGGCAGAGGCGCATGCGGAGGGTCACCCCCCGGAAGGCGGGGTCTCGGGGCTCGGCGCCCCGGCTGGGGGCCGCCTGCTTGCGGGGGATCCTGCGGTGCCCCCCGGCCAGGTGCGAGCAGTGCAGGCTGATGAGGCTCAGGGCGTCCATGGCGCCGGGGGGGCCCGGGGGCGGCGGCGGGGCCGGCGGGGCGGGGCCGACTGGGGCGCCGGGCGCGCGGCTCGGCTCCTCCCGGCCCAGCCCCAGGGCCGACTCCTGCAGGAAGCGGAGGGCGCCGCCGGCGGACCCCGGCGGGCAGCCGGGCGGGGGCTCCGGGCGGGGGCGGCCGACGGGCCTGGGGGGAGAGGGCGGGTCACGGGGCGGCCCGGATCCGGCCCCTCAGGGCGGCCCCGGCCGGTGACAGCTGAAGGCTGCGGCTCGCGCCCTGCCCGCCCAAAGCAGCCGGGGCTCGCGCCCGGCTCGACGGCACAGCCCGTCCCTTCGGGGCTGGGCCCCTCCCCGCTCGTCCTCCGGGGGCACGGCCGGGGGCCCGAGCCGGATTCCCCCGTGGGGCCGATCCGGATTCCCCTTTCCCCGGGGGCACGCCCGGGGGGCCGATCCGGATTCCCCTTTCCCCGGGGGC
>ML682037.1:259445-323388 GCA_007922195.1 Podocnemis expansa
GGGGGCACGCCCGGGGGGCCGATCCGGATTCCCCTTTCCCCGGGGGCACGCCCGGGGTCCCGATCCGGATTCCCCTTTCCCCGGGGGCACGCCCGGGGTCCCGATCCGGATTCCCCCGTGGGGCCGATCCGGACTTCCTTTTCCCCGGGGGCACGCCCGGGGGGCCGATCCGGTTTCCCCTTTCCCCGGGGGCCCGATCCGGATTGTCCCCGTCCCCCGTGCTAGGGCTGACCTGGATCCCTCTCCCAGGGCTGATCCGGGCCCCTCTCCCGGGCTGGCCGGGGCCGGGCTGGCGAGCTCCGGTTCCAGGCAGGGCGGAAAGAGCAGCTGCTGCAGGAGGGAGAAATCCGGGGGGTGCCCGTCCAGGAACAGCTCCCCCTCCATGGCGGGCCGGACCGAGCCCCGCTGTGGGGCGCGACCGGAGCAAGGACGCAGGCCCGCCGGGGGGGAGGGAGGGGCGCCTTAACGGGACACACCTGGGCAGCCTCCGCCTCCGTTTATAACAACCGGAGGGAGGGGGCCGCCCCGGTTCCTACAGCAGGAGGGAGTCTAGCCGGGTCGAGCGCCTGTTTCCCCGGCTCCTCTCTCACCAGAGCCCGTGGGGGTCTCCAGAGTTGCTCCCTGCAGCCCAGGCTGGGTGGGGAAGATGTGGCCACACGGCACCTTGCCCTGGCCTGTGGTAACCACTAGCCTGGGAGACCCTCCCCTGCCCCACCTACCAGTGTAGCCCCTGCCTGGGCTGTTCTCTACCCCCACTGAGTGGGGCAGCCCACAGGTAACCTGACAGGTGAGTGAATGCACCAGGAGCGTGCCCCACTGTTGGGATGGCTGGGTGTGGGGACAACCAAAGCCCCCATTTCCTCAGCCTGCTTATGTGGCGTTAACTTGCTCAGCCTTGCCTCCCTGCCCCACTGCTGCTGAAGGGGGGAGGGTACACATCCCCACATGATTGGGGGAGGGTGCTGAGAGCTGGCTGAGCTGGGCCACTGATACTGGGAGCCTGTGGGGTGCAAGGCGCTGCCCAGGGCAGAGGGGCCATGGCTGGTTCCAGCAGTAAAAAGCCATAGGGTAGGAGTCTCGCTCCCAACTCTGCTAGTGTGCTTGGTGTGGAGCTGGCCCAGTTCCTCTCCTGTCTGGGGATGAAATCTGGGCTGCGCTCAGCATCACAGTGCCAGTCTCTAGTGTGGCCTATGGGCCCTACCACAAAACACTGAATGGAAAAACTAGGGGAGCAGCTGCCCTGGCTGGGTTTGGGTTCTCCTGCAGGCTCTAGGGCACGTGTGTGGGGCAGTGGGGCAGGTTGCTGGCTGGCTGGAAAAGGGAATCCCAGAGGCCAGCTCTGGCACCCATTCCCATATCCTGCTTTGAGGGCCTCAGGGTGAGAAGTTCTGGTCAGTGGTCATAGGAACAAGGCTGGCTCTTGCCAGGTGAACCTTCAGTTCAAGAATCCCCACACTCCATAGAATGAGTGTCTGGTCACAAAGCTACCTTTCATTGCGGGGTGTTCCCCACACAGGTTCAGAACAGCCAGGACACTGGCCCAGCTACCCTACTGCTATGCCATTCCAGGGGGCTAAAAGTCCCCCTTTGCCCATGCATGAGAAAAAAGTGATGCTATGAAAATGCCAACAATGGTAAAAGGTTGGACTGGACCCCCTCTGGTGAATCTTGGAGGCAGGGGCTTTTCACAGTGGCCTATAACAATCTTCCTGCCCTGCTTTTCTGCAGAACTCAGCTAGGCTGGCTGCACACACCTCACGGGAGAGGGGAAGCTGTTCCAAAGTGATTTGATAAAACAAGGGAAGGGCACTGCAGCGACGCTACAATGGAGTCACCTCTGGGCTGGGACATGGCAGCTGTTCAGCAGAGAGAAGGTGTATGTGTTGGGGAGGGGGAGAGAAAGGGGAAATGCAGCATCCCCTTTGCAGGGAGGTGAACATTAAGCACCTGGCCTGTTTGGCTGGTACAGCTGGTTGCTGGCTTTCCCTGAGAGCTGACCCCAGCTGCCCTGCTGCGTGCTCTGTCCACATGGATTCCAGAGAAGTGTGGCAGCCAGTTCTGTGGCTCTCAGTGCCAGCCTGGCAATGGCTGAAGAGCCAGTGAGATTCTGTGGAGCTGGGTGTGATGTTTAACCCTCATCTTCCCTAGCTGACACCTTGACCTGCAGGCACACAGGAGTTTAGGTTCTGCAGCTGCCTAGCCTGGAAGAGCTGACCCCTCAATGCTGGTATCCAGAAGGGTGAATCTTACCACTGAGCCTGGCTCCCTCTGCAGCTCTGCTTCTTCCAGACTGCCCCGCTGGACCCCCTGCTCCCTGCCACCCCACTGGGAACAGGCAGTCTATGGGTTGCTGTTTACAAATGGGAGCTTTAATAATGTGGCTGCAGGAGGGGCCAGGGGCCCTGACCCTCTGGTTACAGTGTGACATGTAGCATGGGCACTTTGCTCCCTGCTGTCAGGCAGCAGTGAAGACACCACGGCACCCAGGGTGTTACAGCATACACTGATGAAATCCTGTCCTCCAACCAAGGAAAAAGCAGTGCGCCCCCTCCTGCTGCTCCCTCCCACTGCCTGCTGTGGTGTTCACTATCACCAAAACCAGATTCCATGAACAGAAGTAGTACTGCCCTTGTCCCACACCCTCTCCTCTGCCTTCCCCATTTGTGGGTCTATGAGAACAGGTGCTCTGGAAGGGAATGGCACAACTGGGGTGTTGCTCTTGCTATTATTCCCCACCTTCCCTCTAGGGCAGAGGCCAAGGGGAAGACCAGCTGCTGTAGGGATGCTCAGAGCTTCACCAATAAAGCCCCTTTTGTAGCATGATCCTTCACCCCTGGACTATAAAGATGGACTCCCCTCCCACAACCTCTCCTGGCTGCCAACAGTGCAACAGGCCCTCAGTGGGAGCCTTCACCACCCAGCCACCTGCTTGGGGCTCTAAGTCGTGTCCCAGAGGCTCCTCCAGCCTTTAGTGGGGCTTGGGGATGTGGCCATCCACATAAAAGTTCCTGGTGACTTTGGGCAGGGTGAACTCTGCCCCTTCCAGCTCTCGGGTGAGTAGGATCTGGCAGCCAAGTCGGGAGTTCTCCTGCAGCTGTGGGGCCATGTCCAGCATGTCTTCCTCCCTATGAGAGAACAAGAGGCCAGGGGACAGAACCACAAATAGGGGTGTTAGTTGATTCATTGTGTTTGCCAGGCTGATGGCAAGGGAGCATTTCTCTGAAGCACAGCCATGGTGGGAAGGGGAGCAGCAGCTGTTCAGCCATGCTATGCAGCACTGTCAAGAGAAAGAAGGGACTTGAGCTAAAACACTGGGATGGATTGTCTGGGTTAGAGTCCCAGCTTTGGCAATTGATGCTGTGATCTGGAAGGGGGGGGCAATTTTGGCCAGGGTTTGCACTGCACCCAGCATATTGGGGGGTGGGGGAGAATATACTGCTGGGCTCCTGCAGAGCCCTTCCCTCCCAAGGGGGTTGGGGGCAGCAGGGCTGTGGTGCTGAGAAATCATTACCTTTCCTCAGGCAAGGGGAGCTTGTCCACAAACTCCTGGCTCACATAGACGTGGCAAGTAGAGCAGGCCAGGGAGGCTTCGCAGGCACCTGGGAACACAACAGAGTAGAGGGTCAGCATGCAGATGGCCCCTGCAGTGAAGCAGGGTGGTCCCCCTGTGAGCTGCGTCCAAGGAGAAGGGGGCTTGTAAATTGAAGGAAGTTTTCCCCATGGAAGGAATAGATTCTGCATGTGTCCATCCCTACTGACCTCTCCTGCTAGCAGCTCCTCCCCGCTCTCCCCCCCCCCCCACAGTAGCCTGATGGGCTCAGTCAGATGCCCTGCTCTGCCCCACCTCTCCAAACAGACCCACTTGGCCTTCTTGTGCCTCCCCATCATCTTGTGGGCTCAGAGTAAAAAGGATGTGGAGCCTCAGGGCAAGGGGAGATAAAGGCACATCCTAGAGCAGTGGGTTTCAAACTTTTTTCCTTGGGACCCAGTTGAAAAAAAATCATTTATGCCTGCAACCTAACAATTACATCTGTCAGCAGTGCATTCCAGTCTTTTGGCAGTAGTAGCAAAGGTTGCCATAACCCAGTGCCTGAGGGTCTGCAACCCAGTTCTGGGTCCTGACCCTAAGTTTGAAAACCACTGTCCTAGAGGCTTCATCCTGCCCTTTCCTGGAAGATCAGAAGATTTCTGGGCACTGCACCACCCTGAACCCTGGCAATTCCCTGGGATTTGACAACCCTCCTGAAACGCAGTTAGGAGGGAGCCCTGAAGAGTTCACAGATGTTCCCAAATCAGACACAGGCACCAGCTGGGACCCAGGGAGTCTCTGGCTCACACAGGCTGGCAAAGCTGTCTGCATCCCCAATTGTGAACCACCCAGCCTGGTTTGTTGGCGAGGGGAGAGAAAGAAGGCAGGCTACAGAGCGGCACAGACCTTCCAGTTCGACGCCATGTCTCTGGGCCAGGCGCAGCACATCCTCCCCCACTCGGCCCTGTGCAGGGATGCGGCGCCCAGAACGGTCAATGAAAACCACATTCACGCTAGAGGAGCAAAGGGGAATTTGGGAAACGCAATCAGATCAAGTGACCTCGTGGAAGATGGTGGCTAGGGCTCAGCTGGAGGAACAGATGGACTCTGTGGACTGAATAGAGCCTGGAAGCAATGCTGGAACTAGGTATTTTGGTACCCAAGGTGCACCCAGAGCAAGCAACATGAAATGTGTCCTTGATTAAGCTGAAATGGAGTCACCTGATACAGCACCCAGGGCAAAGCCCATCGCCCCATCTTAGTTACTGCCCAGCCCAGTGGCCTGGCAGGTGGCACATGCAAGAGTACTCCAAGTGTCAAGGCAGCTGTGGAGCTGGCTGGAATCAGATCACATGGCAATTCTGGTGCTTCTCCCTCCCCTGGCAGCCCCTTCCACCAGGGTGACTGACAGTCATCAGCCAGTTTAGAGCACTTTACAGAAGAGTCAATCAACACCACCCTAGTCATGTGACAGATGGGGAAACTGAGGCACAAAGCCAGAGCCTTGCCCAAGGTCAGTGGCAGACTGGGGAAAAGAGCCCTGGTCTCCTGAACTGCAGTCCACAACCCAGCCCTTGCCATGCTGCCACTCTTGTAGGGCTGTAGAGCCCTCAAGCCTCATTCTCCAAGAACCTACACAGCAGAGTATGACTCGTACCCCGGTGAGGCAGGTGGCTCTGAGCCTCATTTTACTGACACAGCACAGAGAGGGGAAATGACTCTCTGGAGGTCACACAGGGAATTGATGTCACCCCCTTGTATCCTGCAGCCCAGTTCTGTGCTCAGCCCCCTACCGCCCCCGCCTGCACATCCTCCTGGGCTGTGCCTAGCAGTTGCAGGAAACAGAGCAGCTTGGCTGCCTAAATCTTCCAAGGCAGGGGCTATGAAGAGAAGCCCCATTTAGCTCCATCTGCAGACACCCATACTCACAGGTCAGCAGCTGGCTCCGCTGTGCAGCTCTCATCTTCTGCCTGCAACACCACTGGGAAAAATGTACTGCAGCTCAGCTAACGCCATGCTCCCCAGCCCTTCACCCCAAAATGGACTGAACGGGGCAGGGGCTTGGATACCCAAGGGCAGCGGCTTCCCCAAGACTTGAAATTAAAGGGATTGGGGGGGGGGGGTGTGCTCACTAAATGGCTATAACACTGTTACTAGCTGACAACTGGAGGGCGTTGGGAGCCTCGGGGGGGAGAAGTATTAGAGAAATCCCTGTCGGGGGCAGGCACAGGGGCTGGGATATCCAAGCCCAATTCTAGCACCAAGATGGGGCAGGCTTGGCTCAGGGGCTGGCCCCAGCTGCCCTCTGGTTGCCTCCACCAGACACACCCCGTTCACACCAGCGCGGAGCCCCTGTGCGGCGGCGGATCACGCCAGGATGCGGGGGGCAGACGGGCCAAATCCCGCACGTAGAAACAGGGAGTCGGTTTCCTCTGCCGGCCCCGCGGGGCCATAAGTCGGGCGGGTCCCAGCCCCACGGCCGTCTCCGCGTGAAGGCCTCGGGCCGAGCCCGGCTCCACGGCGGACGGGTCCCTCCTCCGCCCCCGGCCCGGCCCCCAGCGGGACATGGGGGCTGGGATGCCGGCCCCGGCCCCGGCCCCGCCACGCCCCACCTGCCGTGCGGAAGCCCCGCGCCGGGCGGACCCGCCACCCTCCGGCCGCCCCCAGCACCAGCCGCCGAGTCACACACGCGGCTACGGAGGCCGCCATGACATGTGTCACGTGACGCTGCCGGGTCAAAGGTCACCGGCGGCGGCTGTTCCCGCGGAAGTTCACGTGGGCAGGGGCGGGGCCGTCGCGGCAGCACCCCGGGCGTGGGTCGCAGTCCGGGGCTCAGCAACCCCCCCACGGCCTGGTCCCACACAGGGCGGCAGCCCCCGAGCCCCAGGCAGGAAGGGGCTTAGGGGAGAAGAGCTCAGCTGGAAAGGGGCAGAGAGCAGGATGGGAGCCAGCCGCCCCATGTCTTCACACACAGCTGCCTCCAGGCACCCAGCCCCTTTACCCGCTAGCTGGTAAGGGGAGGCACAGCTGGGTGCTGCTTCCCACCCAGGGGTAAGAGGAGGAACAGACACCCTCTCCTCTCCTGACTCCCAGCTCTTCAAGGACCCCAGAGAAGTGTCATTCCCCCCAGCCCCCTTCCAGGAGGCAAGACTTCATCCTCTCCCTTTTCAGGGGAGTTGTTCCCTTTCTAATTCAGTTCAGCTACTACCAATCATGGACCCACACTGGTCCATATTAGTTATTCTTCCTCTAGACCTGTTGTTTATATAGAGCATAAGCTCATACTTGCTCTGTAGCAAGGTCAGTGCCTGGTGGGGCCTCAGCCCTCCCCTTCTAAGGATGAAGCCAGGTGCAGGAAAGTTGCTACTTCCAGGGCCAGTGCAACACAGTAAGCCAGGTAAGCATTGCATGGGGGGCACTGACAGTTGAAGGGTGCCAAAATGGGGACTGTGCCATTGTGCTTCCCTATGATATCACTCATCTGTGTCAGGGTCTGCTGCACTGCAGGGGGCCACCATAAACGCTAGCACCATTCCTGGCCCTTTCTCTTCTTTGCTTTAAAAATGTCAATTCAGCAAACAAACACTGAGCCCTGAGTCTGGCTGGTGCCCAAGAGCTGCTAGCCCTCTCCAAGCAGTTTGCAATGGGAGGAAGCAGGGAAGCAGACTCAAAGCAAGGATCAAGTATAAATGAGAAAAATCCACAGCAAAGCAATGCAGATACTAAAGCCTACACTGAGGGCCAGGGTGGGAGGTGGGCTTGACCAAGACTGACACAGCTGCAGTTACCACTGCACCAGTCTGGACAGGACCTACAGCTTTCCACATTAAGGACTGGGGTAGTTAGAGGATCCCTACCAGCATAGCAAGGGGGGTGCTGCTATGCCTGAAAGCACCTGTGCTGCCCCCAGGTGGTCAGATGCAGTACTGGACTCATGGGGTCTGTGAATCAACAGGGTGGGGAGATCTGTGAAGCCTACGTGGGCACCAAAAGCCTAACAGTCTAATATGTAGCTGGCCCAATATACAGCTCCTGCATGACCAGATGCTGATGCCAAAGTGCCATGCACAGGGCCAAGAGAAAGACGATTCAATCCAGCCTGCCTGGCTCACAACCTACCATCCTTTAGTGGGCTCGATCAATGGCTCTCAGCTACAGCACACAGGACAGTCAGAGTGGAAACAAGCTCACTGCAGAAATGTTAAGAAAATGACACATTTTTGCAGCAGGTACAAAAAGGGGACCAGGCGTGATAGAAATATAGCTTTACTTTGGAAAGGCAACACCCAGCTCTTGAGGGCTTGGAAGTCCTGCAAATACAGCAAGCTGGACAGCATCTACGGTAGAAACATGGTACTTTATAAACTCCAAATCAGAGAGGGAGGGGAGTCTCTATGCAAACAGACCTGCAAATCCTCCCTAGGCAATGCAGCATGCCCTTGATGGAGGCTAGCACAGCACCATTTCTGATCACCAGATACTGGCTTGCTTCACAAATAGGCAGCCAGCTTTTCAGCTGAAGTGGCTCAGTACCTATGCATGAACCATTCTGTTCGCAGCAGCGTACAAGTTAAGGGCTTTCCCACCAAAGCAGCTGACTTCCTGCTCCATCATATTGGAGATCTCTAGGCCACAATCAAGCCCCAAGCTTGGTCCACAGGAAGGGAGAGGCCGACTTGCTTCCATGGAAGCAGTGTCCAGAGCTTGCCTGGCTGGTTGGGGAGCAGGTCTGTTTGCTGGCTCCAGTCACAAGACTCAGCAAAATAAAAATCAAGGGAAATATTTGACCCCCCACACACCTTTAAAAAAAAAAGACTTCTAGAACAAAAGTTTATGCCCTGGAGGGAGAAACAAAAAAGGAACAACCAGGCTCAGAGACTTTACAACGGACCAAGATTCCTGCTCCTAGCTAGTTAAAAAAAGAAATAAAAACCAAAGCATGAATTAAAAAGGCAACTTACAAATCTCCTCAGAACCAAAAAAAGTGGAAAATGTCAGCATCTGAAGTGTTTAAAAAAAACAGGCAGGGGCCAAGCCCCTGAGCTCAGTGAGAGCCTCCAGGCATCACTGCATCTCAGACGCAGCTCCAAAGGCTTTGAGCAGGATGAGCCAGATCCAGGAGCCACATCCCACAGCACAACCAGAACTGTACCCCCGCTCACCACTCTGCGCTCCCCATACAAGAGGGCGCCTACTGGCATCCAGTTACATTCTCTTTCTGAAGCAGCAGTTTAAGGCAGGGAACACACATCTCCCTAGGATTTACTGTCCTCATTCAGGACTCTCGTAGGTAGGAAACATGATTCCCAGTTACCGCAGTCAGAACATGCCTGACTCCAGCAGGATCCTCCCCCACAGGTCACGAAATGCAGGGAAGTACTGAGAGCAGCAGAGACAGGGACCACAGGGTAAGATGTGTTCTCACCCACAAGGCACGTTTTCCAGGCACCTGCCTCTGCTCCAGCACTAAGGCCGCCTACAACGCAGAGAGATGCTGGTTCTGGAATGGGTGGTAATCGGAAGGGCCCGTCCTCCAGCAGGAAGCCCATGGTGCTTCCCACCCTGTGCTCCACCCCACTCAGAGAAGCCAAGTCTTTCACACACTTAAAAACCTCAAAATCAAAGACTAACATTAAAAAAAGTTTGTACAAGATTTACACGCGGAGGGGGATGATAGTGCTTCAGCAAAGAGGGGGTTAAAATATCCTCTTCCGCTTCAGGTAGGAGTCTGCATAGTGCCCTCCCAGGCCCTGAGAATGTTGTCCCACGTAGCCACCCTCCGGGCTGGGCTCAGGGGATGGCAGCAGGTGGGAGAAGGCCCGTTTCTGGCCACCAATTGGAGTCTGGAAAAAATGTGGGATGAGAGTGTCAAGGGACTGGCAGAGCACCCAAGGGCCTAGCAGGTCGGCACCAAAGCTCTGCCTCGTCCCCAGAGTTACTCACCTTGGAGTGGGAGCCATGGGAGTGGCTGTTTGGTCCCAAGCCCAGGATACTGTCCCCGACGCCCACAGCTGGCGTCCCCACCGCCTGGAGAGAGGAGATGCTGTTTAAACAGCAGTGTGTGGGGCCAGTGTTCCACTGGGTCTCAACAGCTATCCTCCACTCTCAGCTGAGCTAGAAGGGTCCTACCATGCACCAGTTTCTACCTCCAGGGGGCTGTCACCCTGCACACAGGTCTCACCACCTCTCCCCTCCTAGGAGTGAACAGGGCTGCAGCTACTCTCCTTGTCATGCAAATCTAGTGCCCAAAGGTTGGACTCAGTGCCAAGAATCGAGACAGCAAAGAAATGTGCCCATTCTGCTCCTCTGGGAGCCAGACCAGGCAGTTTTACTGGAAGGGCTGGGCTTCAGCTATCCAGCCCTTTCTAATCCTCACTGGCTGAAACATCACCCTGAGTGACCTGCAGGCTGATCCCTGGAAATACACTTAGTCTCTTCCCCGGCTGTCCCCAAATGAGCACACCTCCCACAACCTCTACCTCTGGCTGTCTCACTCCACTTCACAACAGCATTTGGGGAGGCTAATCCCCAGCCTTTTCTATTTCAAACTAAAACCCCACAGGACACGGCCATTGGAAAACCCAGGCTCTGTCAGCAGCCACCACAGACTGGGATCCCAGTTCATGTTCTCTACCAGGAATCACCACATCCACCGATCTGGATCTCTGAGTGGGCTGACGTAGGTCAGTTTGCTCCCTTAGAAGGGCAAAGCACAGCCAACCCCACCCACACCCCCACCGAAGCGATGCCTCACTTTGTTCAGGTGGCTCTGTTTAAGCCCAGCTTGAAGGCCACTGGTGAAGTAGGAGGTTGGGGATCCTGAGTAGAAGGGTGGCAAGGGAGGCCCCAAGCTGGTTCGCTCAAATCCAGGTGAAGACGACACCTGGAAGAGAAGCAACTCCACATCACAAGCTGGACTGAGGCTCAGTTCAGACCCCTGGGGGCAGAACCAGAGTGTGGAAACCACATCAGTGGGAGACATGTCTGCACTGAAATCAAAGACCCAAAGCAGTCCCAGGTCAGCGGACTTGGGCTCACTGCCCATGCACTGTGGGACTGAAAACTACAGCTTAGGCGTTTGGACTGAGGCTAGTGCCTGGGCACAGAAACTCTGTGGAGCTGGGGGTAAGGTGTCAGAGCAAGGGCACCAGCCCCAGCCCATTGCAATTTTCAGCCCTGCAGCCTAAGTCAATTGATCCAGACAAACTCAGTGCCCGCTATTCTTTGCTGCATCACAGATGTGCCCAGGGAGACCAGATTCCCTTTGGAACAAATGCCCTGAGCAAGAAGGGTTTTCATGGAGAGGGGCTATTGGTAGGGATTTCCAAGATCCCCCCTTGAACAGGCCACAGGATTCATAGAAAAGTTACTGCATGTCCCCAAAGACCTAATCTAGGTGAGTACATAAAGATGCACAACTGGGGGCTAACATGCTCCAAGGCTCGGAGTCCAAGGTAGCAGGTCCCTTAATCCCTAAGCTGGTGAAGTTAACAGCCCTTCTCCCTGCCCAGCTGTAACTGGACCCCACTAGAGACCACATACCCACCTGTGTTGAATTTTTCAGCACATTTGCTGAAAGCCCTGGCCAGCACAGCCTAACCCCACACTCCCCTTTTGCACAGTGAAAAGTTGTTCTCCAAGCAGAGAGCAGACACGTCTCACAGCCTCCCTGGTCAAGCCCTCGACAGGCCTGTCATTTTAGAAGCCTGCTGCCTAGCTCTGCTGCAGAAATGTAATGGAGAAGTGCCTTCTGATGACCAAAAGAAAACTTGCTGGCACCTAACTGTAAGCCAGTTTTATCCACCCTTGCCCTAGGGACTACTACTCCATTTAGCAGCTTGCACCCACTGAGGGGATCCTTGTTACTGATCCCTCTCAGCCCCAGGAGCTACAAGCAGCAATGGGCACATGGGACAGGCATTGCCTTGTGCCATGCAGGCAGAGGGAATACAGATCTGCTAGGTAAAGGGGCCAGAAGAAGCAGCAAAGCTGAGAGAAGCCAGAAAGCTGCACAGAGCTGCAGCAGAATGAGGGACATTTCTAGTCCTGGGTTCGAGCCCCAGGGGGTTGGACTCGATGATCTCACAAGGTCCCTTCCAACCCTATGATTCTATTCTATAGTGACTGATGGGAGGAGCTTAGAGTGGAATGCTCCTCCCATACCCCCAAACCATCCAATCCATGGAGCCCCTACAGCCTATCTGGAGCAGGCCACATCCCAGAAAAGAAAAATCAGCAGCATAAAGCAGAGGGGGTAGAGTGGGAGACAAACAGCAGATGTGAGGGGACCCTCCACACAGAGCAGAGTACCCGAGAGCTGTCAGGCCAGCACACTGTTGCCTAGAAATAGGGAACTCAGCCAAAACAGCTCCTGGCTCAACTCCTTTCAAGCTGGTTAGACCCACTGAATCTCAGCAGCGGTTACCTTATGCCTGTTGTGTCCAAACCCTCCCAGGATGGGGCCCGCGTGGTCCCTTGACTGGGGATAAAGTCGTGATCCCAAGTCCTGCCAGGAGAAGGAAACAAGAGCACATGGCTCTTACACAGCCACTGCAACGGCACTACAAAGCAACTGGCTGGGCCGTGCACATTTGACAGGCCATTGTCTAAAGCAGGAGGCAGAGCCCTGGGTTCTGCCAGAGGACTCAGCCTGGGCTGATGCTCTTTCCTGTCCCAGGTACTTACCGGCTGATAGTCAAAAGCATAGTTGTCCCCTGCCAGTCCAGGGGAGGGCAGTGGGGGGTCAGCCATGGCGGGCTGAGGAATTCTGGGATTGGAAACATTCCCAAGCACTCCAGCCTTCAGATTAAATGCTTTACTGGCACCACCTGCAGACAGTGTGACTCATTAGCGGCTGGGCTGCACTGGCTCTGTCTCATTAGCCTACAGCACTCTTCACTCCTCCAGGGAGGGGCAGCTCTCCTTGGAAACACACAGCCCTAGGGATTTCCCAGAGAACTCCATCACCCCAGCTTTTGACAAGGGAGCCAGGCCAGTGGGGCATTCCCAGTGCCCTGGGCACAGAACCTGGCTTTGTTTCAGTGAGCTATACAAGGTAAAACTGAAGTCAGTTGTGCCATCTGCTGAGTTTAACCCCAAAGTTCAGAGTCACTACTGTGGCAGGGACACACCTGGATCTCCACGCTACCCTGAGGTAGTGCAGCACACAGTGCTGGCTCTGGCACCATCACCCCTGTGCCCTGGGTGAGTGATTTCACTTCTGAAGAGGCAGGCGTCTGTAACCTGCGACTCCAGAGCCACATGCAGCTCTTTGACTGCCCCCTTGCAGCACTGGGCTCCCCCTACCCTGCCACCAGGGGACCCTGTGGGTGGCCCACTCCTGCCTCCAGGTTCCCCTCCCCCCAATCACTTGGGGACCTGGCGTGGGTCCTGCTCCTAGTTCTGGGTTATTCCCCTGACCCACCCCAAGGACCTGGCAGCAGGCACACTGTCCCAGCTCCCCGCACCTGCCACCAGGAAGCTATACCCATTGTGGCTTTCAAAACTTTTGGATACTAAAGGAATTTTTAAAATGGCTTCTTATATTATCTTTTGGATTGCCAACCCCTGTGAAAAGGGGATCCCCAACCCTAGGTCAGGAGATAAGACATGCAAACGCACCAATGAACAAAGCCTGCCTCTGCCCATTCAAACAGAACCTCCTGTCCCATCCCCATGCTGGAAGCCAGCATCTCCCTGAAGAAGTCAAACTCCCAGGGTCACCCTCAGCTCGAATGACTGTGTGAACAAGGGGCTGACTTGCAGCAGTCCAGCCCTAACCCCCAAGTTTGCAGCCAGGAGCTCTTCCTGTGCTAGACACCATGGAGTCTGCACACTGCTCAGATCCCAGGATGCACAGATCCCTGCCCAGCCCTCACCTCGTTTATTCCTTGCAGGGCACACTTAGCTGAAGAGCCATGCTGTCCCTACTGTCCATTTAACAGGCACTCACCACCCTGGCTCACCTCCAAGGCTATTTGCAGGAAGAAGACTATGCAGGTTTAAATATGGGTTGAGAGGAATCTTGAAGTCTTTGGGCGGCTCTCCCAGCAGCGAGACCTAGGAGAGACGGAGTCCTAGGTATTATTCCTGATAGAATCCATGCCCAGGGCCAGCTGCCAGAGAGGACCATGAAAAAGCACAAGCTGTTCAACCTCCTGCCAACCACCCAATTGCTTTGCCCATGCAGAAGAGGCTTGAATGTGTTGCCCATTTGTAAGGCCACACTGACCAGACCAGAGAGCAGGCAACATGTGGGAAGCACTTGTGCCAGGTGGGGCAAAGTTGGCAGGCTCTAGTCACTGCTGCTCTTCTTACCCCAGATAAAGGAGGCCCACTCTCCATTTGCTTTGTTTTCTGAAGTCCACTGATCCCAGATCCCAGGATAGAGGTGGTAAGGCCTGGCAAGGTTGATGGGGTCCCAGGAGAGGGGGTCCCAGGAGACGAGGTCAGCTGGGGCACCTGTGTTCCCATTGCCGCGTTCTCTCTATCTGCCCCCACAGGTCCCAGGAAGGATGCCAGGGTCATGCCTGCTGAAGGCAGGATTGATGACTTCATGTCAGGAGGCAGAGGCCCACCTACAAAGAGGAAATGACACAGCTTTACAGAAAGCTCCCGTCCTCCCATTCACTCACAGGGGCCTGCCTCTGAGCCAGAGAATGGCTTAGTCTGCAGCAGACAGTGGGGCTGACCGTGGGTCAGTCAATGGCTCCCACTCCAGAGGGTCTGAATACAAATATTTGATAAACCTGAACATACTCTGTGATCTCCTAAAGGGGCTCTGCCCTCCACCACAGCTATCCCTTATCACTTCCACACAGGCAAAGTCACCAACATGCCCAAGATTTAGACCCCAAAGCTCTCCTGTGGCCCTGAAGCCAGGGCCACCTCAGTGATGCAGACAGCCTGGTGAGGCAGCAGCATCCAGGGAGCAGGCGGACACCTGCTCCGCCATCTCTGGTGGAATCACACTCCCTAGTGGCTGGAATGGGGCACTGTGCAAAGCAGAAGCGGAACTCAGAGTCGCTGCAGCTCTGCCCAGCACGTGCCTAGGAACCCTGCCCCTGGTCAACTGGGGCCCAGCATTACCTGATGAGAGTTCTCCCAGCAGTGAGCTTCCAGGCTGAGCCGGCGCAGTTGCCAACCCCAAGGCACCATGTTGGAGTGAACTAAGAGGAGAGTCCCCCAAGATCCCAGGCTTCTGCAAATGAGAGGTGGATTACTGCCCAGGTGGAAGGCACAGCAGAAGAGCCAGTCAGATCAAACACCAGCAGTGCAGTGAAGCGGTGAGAGCAGAGCAAGAAGCCAACCCGAGCCAATCCATGCCTACAGCACACTCAGTGCTGGGCTTGTCTGGATGAGTTGTTAACGCCCAGCAAGCAGGGGCAGAATGTGCAGAATCCAGCCAGGTCTTGCACACTAGGTGTTCCCAGAGCCCTCAGACATGCTCCTGGTCCCAAACAGTCAATCCAAGTGCAGCACAGCAAGGTCCCCATGTGTGATCTGTGCACTACAGAGCCACATCCCAGCTAGCTGCCCACCAACTGTGCATCTAGAAATGTCCCTTGATGCACATTGAAATAATCAGGGTCCTACACTGAGACGGCATCACCAGCCGTGGGTGGGGTGAATCAGCCCGTCACCCTCCCTGGGAGAGTATTTCCAGACAGCAAGGGATGTTGGGCCACAGCCCTGAAGCCAACTGCACCTGGGTGTCCTTGTGCTACTGAAGTGTGCCTCTACAGCACAAGCACACCACTGCCAGACACAGGGATGTAAAGAAGGCAGGTTCCAGCACATTAGGGCAGAGCTCTGCACATTTTCAGATGGAGGCCCCACCCAGGAAAGAAAGAGGATACAAGATACTCTGGGACAGAGCAGGAAATGGGGTTCGAAAGCTCAGCTAGCAACTGAGTGGTCTGAACACAGAACATATGTGGGGAGGGTTCCATGGAATGGCGTGTTAGTTTGAGCTCAGTGCAGACACTCGCCATGGCAGAAGCACAGAGAAGCACCACAGCCGCCGCTCGTTTCTCTAGGGCACTGTCTGCATTGCCCAGCTCACCCTGTAGGGGCTGATGTGGAGTCTCTGGCCACTCGCAGCTCTACAGTTAAAACCACTGAAAATGGACAACAAGCTACCCCGCACAATTGCAATTGTCCTGACTGCCTGCCTCACTGCTAGAGGGATGGTGCCAGATCAACCCCTCCTGCGTCTCAGGGAGGAGCCAAGTTACTAACAGAGATGAGTATAATAGAAACAGCGATGAGTGGCCCAAACGCACCACCACAGGACTCACTTGTGCCAGTTATTCCACATCACATAGCTCACTATGCTCAGGCTGAGTTCAGCATGTGCCTGGTCCCCTACACTCCGCCATTGGCAGGAGACCAGCACACCCCATTCGCTAAGCCCTAACAATAGGCAGGGAGGTATCTAGCAAGGGGCTCTCTGGAGGGTATTATCGAGCCCTGCAGAGATGCTCAGGTTATCATGGGCTAGGTTGTGACTTGCTACATGCCCATCCCAAATCCCCCTTACAGCCCTACATGGGCTGCCTGGATCCAGGTGCACAGGCAAGGCTGTGGCCCTCTTCACTTTATTCCTTCCCCCAAACAAATGGTAGCGAGGGGAATGGCTGGGACCTCACTACCCTAAACCATGGGGAAGGCTGAAGCAATCTCCTGCTGTTCTAGGCCTGGATCCTGCTCCAGTGGATGTCCACAGGAGTAGAATCAGCAGTAGCCATCTCCCAAGAAGACAGGAGAAATTGTGACACAGAAGCATCTCCTCCCAGGGCAGTGCAGCAGACACACTACTTCTTGCTCTGTATGTCACAATTTAGCCCTAAGGGACAATGTATGAGTGGAATTTGGACAAAGACCGAGGAGGCACTGGCACTGCGGCTTCGTGCACGCACACACACGCACACAGAGGACACCCTCTACCACTCACATGGAATATGGCTTGGTTTTCCTTGTTCTGCAGCAGCTGTGTCCAGACATGGTTCTGCAGTAACAGGGAGTTCCCAAGCAATGCCTTCTGGGGCAGAAAGCAAAGCAAGAAAGACCAGAAAGGCAGATCACTTAAGAGACCAGGGAGGTGAAAGGAACAGATGTTAGCTAATAACATCTAGAGTCAACATTAAACCAGCCTCCAAAGGCTTAGATTTATACCAGCCACTCTGGGGAGGTGGGTAACTCTATTCAGAGGCAGAACCAGTTACATCAGGGTTAGAGAGAGAGAGAGCAAGACAAATAGGACAGTAAAAAAACCACAACACATCAGGTGCTATACAGTGCCCCTGACTGAGACGGCAGAGGCAGGATTCAGTTCTCCATCTATGGGTTTGTGGGATAAGGGATCAAGCCCAACATTTTAAGATGAGGTCACTGAGTGCGTGTACCCAATCAGAGAGAGTGGAGGAACCAGGCCCTGGGAACAGCCAGGCACACGAACATGAGCGTAGCTGCTCCTCACAAACAGACATGTTTAAAGGGGCATGGGACAGGTTTCATCCCAACCTCTACCTGCAACCAGATGTAGCTCGAAGAAGAAGGATAGCCTTATGGTTAAAGCACAGCTCAGCCAAAGAACTTGAGTCTACTCCAGCTGCAACAGACTCCCAGGGCATCTTAAGCAAGCCAATTTGTGCCTCAGCTCCTCAACCTTCCCACCTTGAGAAGTACTGCAAAGAGAGCTTTGCTATTTTTTGTCAGGGGCTCAATGGCTTTAACGATTGGAGCCTAAGAAATACACAGCCGCAAGCAAAGGAAGTTCTTAAGTCTGCAGTAGAGAAGCTTCCATGAACTTCTTGTCTGAGTACCTGCTGTGCTTGGGTTTGGTTCTGCAGAGCCAGCTGAAGAAGGGCTGCGGAGAGGGCTGGGTTGGTCATGAGCGGCATCGACGGGGGAGCACCAAGGATTCCTGGGAAGAAGAGGAATAAGACCCTTCTGAGAGCACAGTTTGTACTAGCTGCCAATGCACAGATGAGATATAGCTAATGACTAGTCTCTCCACACTGGGACACAGTATCTTATTACCAGACTCTGCCCCCTCACTTAGCTCCTATGCCTGCTGGCCTGCGCTCGCACCTCTGCCTCACCACACAGCGAGCTCTTGGCTGGGTGTGTGTAAAGCACCAAGAAGATACAACCAGAGAGTCATCTGTCTGCCACTTCAGCTCTCAGCAGAGCTTGAGTGCAGCTAATTGGAGCAGGCCCCACGCTGGCACTAACTCATATGCTGACAAACTCGACCAGCCCTGCAGTTTCAAGCTTCTGGGTTCCTGGAGTAGCAGAGCCCGACTCCACGTTAGGATGCTACACTGCATGGCTGGAGGCTGACCAGCCGCTCTGGAGTGGATCACATGCCTGGACTTGCTACAGGGTGGTTGAACAGGCTGAGTCTCAATCCAGCATTCTGCTCCCAACCCCAGTCGGTCATTTTCTTATAAAGTTATACAGCTACAGAGTGACTCTGACCATGAGTACAAAACCACCTGCTCCCACTGTTAGGCTGGCTCTTCTCTAACCGCCTGCTGAACTCAGGGCGCCCCTCACAGTAACAGGCCCTGCAGAGCTTCTACAACAATGACACCAGATCTGTCACACCTCATAAGAAAGCCAGTCACCCACTCTTACCCTGTTTTCCACCAACAGCTCCATGAAGCAGAGGGTTGAGTAGGAGCTGGATTGAAGCAGGGTTCCCCAGGCTGTTCAGAATCTGAAGGAGATTTGGCTCTGGAAGGAGGCCTTTCCCACGATTAAGTGCCTTAAAAAAAGTTTTCTACATCATAGTCTGAACCTCTCACATTACAGCATGCCTAAAGACCCCAAGCAGAGCTGTAAATACAGCGCCAGACTGACAAAGTAGTTTGAGCACCTAGAGATCCAGAGAGGTGCACAGTAGGATTTGCAAACACACCTGAGTGAGTTATACATCTGACCCTATTCATGTTCAACTGGAAATCAGGTGCCTCACCTGGTAAACCCCACAGGCCCTATCTGCATCTTCAGGTGGCTCAATACCCTTGTCAACCTGGTTCCAGGGGACTGAAAATGTGCCCCAGAACATGACTTGAAGGGTTTTGAAGTACTGAAAATGTTAGCTAGGGCAAAAGAATCTGAATGACACAGTTGCTCCATGCAACAAAGACAACACGTAGTAGGGACTGGGACCTGCTCCAACCTGAACACCACTCTGGACTCTGAACAGAGACAGCACATCCCAAAAATCAGATGCTCTGCTGCTCCAGCAACTCGGTTACTAGCCTGCTGCCCTCATTAACCTGAGCCTGGATCCAGCTCCCCAGAAGAGCAGCATCCCTCTTCCATACAACTCCAGCCCTGAACACCAGCCTGACACTGCAGGGCGGCCAGCGACCAATCACCTGGGAGCCCACTCAGCCCATGTCCTGAGGAGCATCAGAAGAGCACAGTTAACCCCAGGCCACTGCCACTCCTAGGAGACAGAACCCCACTCCATGGAGCAGCACCCCCATAGCAGTGACAGTGGTCACTACCCAACCACCCCCTCCCACCATGAGGCAGCTGTTATTTGTCACTTGGAAGCAGAGCAGAGGGAAAATGGAACATTCTGTTGGCTATAGAGGAACTGAAATTGCAGAGCACAATCCATTTCATAGTTCATGTATGAGGGGCAGAGATGGAGCAGGTGTCCCTTCCCCTACGCATGTGGAAAGAGTGTCTTCCTGCAGAACAGCCTGTTGGTTTCTGTTGCGACAAAACTGCCACATTAGATTTTGCTGCTGTAAAGATTAACTCCCTTTTCAGCAGTAAGTTAATTCGTGTCCTGTTCCCCTCAGCCCGGCTGAGAGCTCACTGTAGCTGCATGGGATTCGCATACAAGCTGAGCTGCGTGACAAACATGAGATGCCACAAGCAGGGGCTGCAGGTTACAGAAGGAAGCTCTCTGGGTAGAGTTGTTGGATCCAGGCACTGCGCCAGCAATCTGAACTAAAGCAGCCTGCTCCAGGCTAGAGAGCTGGGCTTGGGAAGGTCAAGGAGCAGCCCCCAGGGTCTCTGGAGCAGACTGCAGGACAGCATGTGAACCTTACCGTTGCCTGGGCAGCTATCAGTGCAGCCAACATGCTGCGGCCAGGAGGGCCTGGGGCACAGAAGGAGACCCGGACGTGGTTCCCAGCGAGTGGAAGGCCATCTGTGGCCTGCTGGACCATTTCTGCCATTTCTGCTGACTCATACTCCAGGACTGCAAAGCCTTTCAGCTGGCCATCCTGACCATACGCCAGCTACACAAAAACAAAGCCATGAAAAGGAGGCTTAGTCCAACAGCAGGAGAGGGCAGCAGCCGTTAACACATAAAGGCCACAGAGGCAGAGGCGCTATCTGCTGGACTAGGCTGACAGGATGAGGGGCTTTCAGACCCTTTAGCCTGTGCGTTTTTCCAGTCCACACCCACACAACTCCAGCTTGAAACCGGAGGGATATGAATCTCAAACCTGGGCACTGACAGCTGATGAAAGACCCTAAAGGAGTTCAGAATCCTAGGCTGAGCAGGGGTGTGTGCCTACACATCACCACCATCTGCACGCATGAGAAGACACTATGTGACTCATGGACCTCAGGGTTTAGGGGGGATTTTCAAAGGGACTTAAACACCTAACTGCCTTAGACTGCTTTGAAAATCCCATTCCTGCCTCGCAAAGCCAGGCTTTGGCAGGCTGTTAAAACAGCAAAGCACTTTGCTTCACAGTCTCCTTGATTCCTCAACTTAGAATCTCAGACCATTCCTTCAAAGAACAGGAAGGGAAAAGAGCTAGACACTGTGAGAAGGGTAGCACTTTCCCAACACATGGAAGCAGACACAAAACCCATGGTGCAGGGACGAGTCATTTCCACACTGGTGGCAGGGAGCCAAAAGGTATTTTTTAGCAGGACAGCCTAGAGGTCACTTTCAGAACCTACCTAGATGCTCACATTTACATATGCCATTGGCCTACTGAAAGGTAAGTGAATCAATCTTTAGCTCACTGAAAGATCCTAGGTAGGAGGGAACCCCTGACATCCACGCCTTCATTCACCTTGGCTAGCTTATCCAGACCAGTGACTGCCCCAGTTCCAGATGCAACCTACCCCAAGGGAACTGGCCCCCACCAGCCTGGAGGGAGCTGGAAAAGGGAGCACTAAGGCACTGGGATACAGACTACGTCTTCCATCTAGGCCAGGTCTACACTGAAAATCTTATGCTGCTACACTCATGCCTGAGTAGGGAAGAAACTTCTGGACTTTTTGGTTCCGGCAAAAGCTCTGGCGCACACATGGTTATACCAGAAAAGGGGCTGTTGCCATATCGTTTCTTCTACATGGGGAAGGGGTGTAAGCGACACTGGCCAGCACAAGTTGTGGCTGTTCCAAGAGGTTCTGCTAGTATAACCACCCTAGCAAGGCTTTTCTAGTGCTGACTGGGCACCATCCCACCCTGCCTGCTGTACAGTGCCAGGTCTCCACCACACTACACGGATGTGACATCACATAAACAAAGGAGACTTGCCTGGTGCAGGGCCCACTCACCTGGCAGAACGTCAGGGCACAAACTGCTGAGAAGACCTGTCTCAGTTCCTCTAGCTCATTGTAGTTATGAGGCAGTTTGTCAACACACAAACACTTGGAATGAATGAGGTCGACGGTCAGCTGGTTGGCATCGGTCCAGTGAACATACAGAGTTCGGGTCCCCAGCTGCTTGCCCAGAAGGTCGGATTTTGCTCTGGCTGCTGAATCCTTTTTCATGTACTCGACGAAGCCATAGCCTTTGGAGTGGCCTGTCTTCTCACTGTACACCAAGAAGCAGCGCTCCAGGTTTCCAAAGGGCCGGACCAGCTCCTCAAACTGCTGTTGCGTGTACAGCTGGGGGAGGTTGGCAATGCACAGGAGGGCATCTGTGGGCTGCAGCTGCACAGAGATCTCCTTGTCCCGGAGCTTGCTAAGGTGGAATTTATTGATGGCCGACTCAGCCTGCTCCCCATTCAGCAAGGTGACGAACGCTACAAATGGGGAGTCACCCAAATTGGAGAGTTATAGCAAGAAACCCTGCAAGAACCCAGCTAGTGGGTCTCACCTTCCAGGCCACTCACACACCAACTTCAGAATCACACAATGCTGTCTGCACCCACACGTATACAGTCACCAAACCACTGAGGGGAGAAGGATGAACTGCACTGTTAGAGGCTCTTGGCTATTAGAAGGGCTCGCTTCCCCACCAAGCAGCCACTTAAGGCCCAGAATGACCACTGGCTAACAGAGCATATGGGTACAGCAGACATCTTGCCTAGAAGATGGATCATGTCCTAAAAGCTGACAAAGCGTGAGCACAAGACATTAGTCTTGTTGAAGCACTAGAACATTGTGAACAGTATTAACAGAGGATAATCACACTGAGAGAGTTCCAGGAGAAAGGTAGAGACTCATACTGGGGTCGTATGGTCCCAGACACGAGCATGCCATGGTCCTAACAATCTTGGCCAACAGCCCAACAAGGTGGAAACTGGGAACATCTCTCCAGTGATTGCCAGCGTTTCCCAATACATAATGGCAGCGAGAGGCTCAAAGCATGTGTTCCAGCCTCCACCTGGACACAGATGGAGGGGTGAATGGGTCAGCATTACAGTAACCTCACATCCCAGAAGTTTCTTCTGTCCATGGGAACCTTTAGCCATACAGGCTGTAAAGTGTTGCCTTGAAGAGTCTGCAAGCAGAGCCAGGACTCACTGGACTGAAACTCCCCTAATTCAGCAGTACACAGAGTGGGTTCCAAAGAGCAACGCAACCCATGTGGCCTGGGTAACATCTCCTGGAGCTTTCAATCAGTAACCATCTCACTAATAGCATTCAATGTGTCCAACTGAAGAAAGACCCCACACAAAGACTAGTAAGACAGAGACTGTTCATGGCACTGCCAGAGAACAAGCCTGAGACAGGTCAGCAGTCAGACAAAGTGAAGACACATTTTCACAAAATGGAGACACCACATCCCCCTCCTGAACACCAGGCAACATAAAAGCTGCCCATAGGTCCGGGAAAAGGACCCATTCCCTCACACCAGGGCTGAGCCAGAAGCAGAGATTAGTCTCAGGCTGAGATAATTCAGCATTTAAACAGAGACTAGCTCTGCAACAGATGCATACTCACCGGTCCCTTTGTATTTGTCCACAAAACAGTATTTCAGTTCATAATCGCTCAGCAGATCGTGAACCTCCTGCATAAACAAAGCCAAAGAGAAATCAGCTTCCATGGAGAGGAGAGACATTATTTCTTGCATTAACAGCCTAAAAGCAGAGCATCACATTCCCTCCATTCCCAAGGTCCATCCAGGGGCAGCTGGACGTGCATTACCAATCCACCACGCCTCACTGCTCAATTCCGAATGGGTTGGAACGTGGCTTGCAGGCGGCCTCCCAACAGAGAACAAAGGAGCAGAGCATTTGGAGCTAGTCAGGAGTCTCCCAGGACCATCATTAGCTAGCAAGAAAAAGCAGCAGGGTCCATCCCCCACCACCCCGAGCAGACCCAGGGAGAGCAGAGTCCATCTCAGCAGCACAGCTGATGACAAAATCAAAGAGAGAACCCACCACATAACATTCTAGGGTTCATTCCAGCAGAGCTAAAGGTCTCGGCATTTCCTGTCTCGGAGACAATCACCTGCATTTGGGCAGCTACGGGTTACAGCCCTGAGTAAACAAGGCCCAGTGGAGCATGTCTCAAATGGCTCCAAGCCAGCTAGCTTTCCACAGAACTGGTTTTAAACAACTCCCTCTGGCTTCAGGGAAAGATTGAGACTGAGATCACAACAAGAGCTGTGGCTGACTGTTTGAAATGTGAGTGCCACAGAAAGCTGCATGGCTGCCACTTGAGTCCTTGGGATTAAGATTCATACACCTCAGTCTGGAGAGAAGAGATCCTTCCACATTAGATTTGTTTTCACCTCCTCCATTCCCAAGAGGCTTAGAGTCCAAACAAAAGAGATGCTGCCCATTCTGCATCCATATGCTTTTCTGAACTACATGGTTCCCAGGGCTAACTCTCCATGTGATTAGCTTCCAATCACAGCAGCACCAGGTCTTTCAAACTGAGTAGGCTTTTCTTCATATTCATAACCTCTGGACTCAGATGTGACACGGCTTCACACTCGTAGTGCATGCAGTCCATACCTTTGCTGTACTATGTAGATACCCTCCCCTGATTTATATTCAAAAAAGTCCAATTTTGCACCTCCTTGTCACACCAAGAGCAGCATTATGAAATGTGAAGATGCAAGACAAGGAATTTTCCAAATGTGAAAGCCCAAGCTGGTGGGGAGCAGCCATAGAAGCTGGGTTTTGTTGTGGAAGGAGCAACTGGCATTGGGCAATATGCCATATGCTCAGCAAATTGTACAGTGGACCCAAGACACTTGGCAACACAAAAAGCCAGCCTAACCCGTCAAGTGAAAAGAAGATGCACAAACTGAGGGAAATCCTGCTACTGATGCCAGCACTCGTAAGAGAACAGACCAGCATGCGAGCAACACACACACAACACCCAAGCCTGCACATTAACTGCAGCTTCTAAAATTGCCTTCTAGGCCACAGACAGCTTTCACATGGCACAGTCCAAGTGCTTCTGATGAGCAAGTTTGTTTGTCAGGACCCTAAGGATGGGAAAAGAAAGCAGCACTGGAGCTGGGAGTCCCGACCATACCCCTTGCTCTGAACACCCACTGTGATTGTTGCATCCGCCCCGGAGGAACATCCCATTTCAATGATACAGCGTTTGTACTACTCAAGCATCAACACAAGCACCAGGCAACCTGTTTCCCAATAGGACTGTTTGGTGCTCTGTAAAGCACTACCCTGAAGTTACACACGCTTCTCCTTTCAGATAGGCATCTTCAAATCAGTGAGTTTTTAGAGCTGCCGCAGGCAGCACTTTCACTTCGTGCTTTACACATGACTTTGCCCTTCTCTGGCAGCTTATCTACATACTGCAGGTGACAAACTTTGAGCCTCTTGGTCCCAGCAGCAGGTAGCTCTCTTTGTTTTACAGCTAGAGAAAGGGAAGTGCAAAAACACAACATACCTTGGCCTAGGTGACATGGCAAGTTCATGGTAGAGCTAGAAACAGAAACCAGAATGCCTTACAGTAGCCCCCTGCTCCAAACATGAGTGAGACACCCTCAAAGAAACCCACATGCAGAAGGGGAAAGTGTGAGCCTGTCTGCAACGTCACCTTTCACAAGAGAAATCCAAGCTGCCTAAGACATTCTGGAACAGCGATGGAGGCAGCTCTTCCAATATGAGCCAACAGACCTACAGGAGCAGCTGCTACTTGCTTCTGGAAACCAGGCCACAAAACTTTGAAGGCAATGGACAGCATTAGGAAGTCAAGTGATCCAGCAGAACAATGAGAGCAGGTCATGGGATCAAACCATTACCTGATGAGCTGATTCTGTGGAATGACAATAGAACTGTGTTCACAAGGATTTCCTGCAAAGTCCCATTGTCCTTCCTAACAGCCAGGACACCTCATCCAAGCTCCCATGCAGGGAGCCAAACAGAAAAGAGGACAAGAAAGCAAGATGCTTTTACAGCAAAAGACCGTGTTGCTTCTTATGCAGCAGACGGTCTACAGGCTCTAAGGAGACCAAAAGACTAAAGTCATGTTAGATTCAGAGTTCTCGGGTTTTGTACCACCTTGGCATCCAGACCAATTTCAGTAAAAGAACTATGGCTGTGGAACAGTTTGCTGTTTTGCAACTAAGTAACACATCATCTCCAGTTTCACCATGAAATGAGGTGTTTTTGACCAAGTTTCTCTTGGTGTTTGACAGTTCATTTGAAGTAGCTGGGCTGGTCATGACCCCATTAAATCTAGTTGTTTGCAGAAACCTCTGAGAAGAATTGTCAGACTCCCTACCCCTTAAGCAAAATTGGAAAATATCAATTTGATTAAGTGAGATCCGCTCCTCCTTCAGTCTTTAGGAATAAGTCAAAACTAAGCAGCAACTAAGAAAAACGCTTGCCTACAAAGAAATACTGCATGCCACACAGGCATACCCTGAACAATAAATTTAATTTCTTGTCCAACAAAGTGAGGAAGAAAAGGCATGTGTAACTGGGGAGACACGAGTGGACTAGGCAAAGGCTGCCTGCCACGAAGTCAGAAAGAAGCAGACAGACAAAAAGTATAAAATCCATTGCTCCCGAGTCCCTGTGAACTATCTGACATTAGCAACAATTGCAACCCTTTAACCACTGTGATATGTTTAATGACCCAGAGTTTGAATGCTGGCTCACATACATCCCCTTCATCTCTCTGCACCCCACCTCCAAAAGAGAAAAAGGCTTACTATCTCTTAGGTCAGACTTGAGGGCTGAGGGGATTAGCTTGTTTATTAAGTGTTTTGAGGCAGCAGAGTCCAATTTTTGTGGGTGTGGAGGGGGCAGGAGGTCAAACTCACGTCTAAGCCAGGGACCAAAGATTACAGTGACAAGCCAAATGGCAGAGGATCAACAAACAGCATAAATGGCCCATTTGACTCTAACACTGTGCCATCCAGGAGCTGTTTAAAGGCAAGAATCTAATCGCTGCTGGAGATGGCAATTGAAGTGTTAAAGGTTGAACCAACAAGGAAACAAGTAACAGCCACCTGAACATCCAGGCAATGTTCCTTCAATTACTCGTAGACAGTGTGCACAAACAACTTCTTTGTGTGCGCGAAAACATTTCTTTGTGGGCACCAATATTAGCACTATTGAATTTTTTTGTGCACGCTTTATTTTTTTGTGCGCGCAGGTTTCATGACCTGTGTGCGCACACACACGCACACAGCTTAGAGGGAACAGTGCATCCAGGGGACCTGGTTAGAGCTCAGGATGAGAACTGGGCATTACCAGGCGCTGGGGAAAGGAGACACTTGTCACAGCCCTCAAATTCCTGACTTCAAAAAGTAGCTAGCCGCTCATTACAGCTGAGAAGCTATTCTACGAACTATGAATAACATAAAGCAGGGGTGTCAAACATGCAGCCCCCTGGCGAAAAGTGGCCCACTACCCTCTGCCATCCAGCCCATGATCATGCCCCAAGGAACAACTCTCTCTCCCAGAAAGTCAGCGATCGATGTATCGTGCAGCACAGTTTCACACACACAGCACTCTGCAATGCTGCAAGAATGCCGGAGCATTTTGATTCAGCGTGTGCAGTTCATTGGAAGCACATTTTAAGTCAGTTCTGGCCTGCCACAGAAAATGAGTTCAACACACCTGACATAACTTTACCTATTTCCAGCAGTTACACTCCAGCCCCCTGCTCGAACCCAACAACCCCTCGCTCAGCCGCATGAGCGTGGTCCACAGCCAGCCCCCCACCATGCCTAACTTTCGGCGCCCCACCAGCCTAGCCCCCCACACCCCCGGGACCCACCAACCCCGGGGCAGCTTTTCCCCGTCCCCGGCTACCTGGGCTGTGCCAGTCACGGCCCCGCTCGGCCCCATACCCAGCCCAGTCTCCAGCCAGGCCCGCCCCCCCAAATCCTCCCGGCGAGGCCGCGCTGTCGAGGTCCCCACCGGGCCGGTCACACCCAGCCCCTGTCCGGCCCGGCCCGGCCGCCGTACCTGGTTGGTCACGTCACCAGGCAGCCCCCGGATCAGGACCTTGCGGCGGTTACGGAACTGGCGGGAGCTGCGCTCCAGGCGGCTCCGCACCTCGGCCGGGTCCAGCAAGGGCAGCTCCTCCTCGGGGGCTCGGCCCGAGCCAGCCTCCGGCTCCGGCCCGGGGGGCTCCGGGCTGGGGACCGACGCGGCGCCGGATGCAGACGCCGCCGCCATCTTGGAACTACGACCCCCTCCACCTCCCGAGACCATAGAGAGACAGGAGGAAAGAGCGGCGCCTCTCTACCGCGTTCCCATTGGGCCGTTGGTAACCCCACCCATCCAGCCAGAGCCCTCATGCCCCCGAGCGGAGGGAGAACATCCCCTCAGGCCATTGGCCAGCGACACACCCCGCCCACTAGCATCGGCACAGCCCATTGGTCTGCGAGAGACTGGCGGCAGAGCATCGCGCTGATTGATTGGCCGGCACCTTGATGCCTCGCCTAAAGCCTGGTGACCTCCCGCTGACCCCTGCCCGCAAGCTGGGGAGCTCGAGCCCCACAGGAGCGGCTCGGGCGTTCGCTGGACCGTTGCCATGGCCCGAGGCGGCCACCGTAAAGGCGAGCTGGGCACCGCCTCCCAGCAGGCCACGCCCCCTATGGCTCGCTACAGGCTTGGTGAGGGAAAACGGTTCTTGGCTCCGGGCCGGGCCGGTGTCACTCAGCCCTCGGGGGGCGGGGCCGCCTCGTGTCTTGTTGACGTCAGCCCGCCGCGGACAGGCGGGGGATTCAAACGCCCCCGGCGCAGCCGTCGCCGCGTCTGAGGAGACCCGAGTGCCGGCCGTAAGTGTGTGAGGGGGATGGGGGACCTTTTCCCTGTTGTCTGCAACAGCTGGTCTCATAACTGGGAGGGGGCTAGTCCTGGAGTGCCGAAACCCTGGCGCCCGCCTTGGGGTTTCCAATAAGCCTTGAGTCCTGGGGCCCTTAAAGACTAACACATTTATCTGTTGCCTGAGCTTTTCTGGGAGCAAATCCCACTTCGTCAGACGCTCTGAAGAGGCGATGAATCAGTGGCTTAGTCTGATTTGCTGTTACTGTATGACCTGATCCTATCTTTTACACCCCCCTTGCATTTAGTTTCATTCCTTTCTGTAAGTTCACCCATCTTCGAAGCATCTGAGGAAGTGGGATCTTCTCCCACGAAAGCTCATGCAAAAAATAAATCTGTTAGTCTTAAAGTGCCACATGACTCCTTGTTTTTTTATTAGTCTGTAAGTGCCACAGGACTCCTTATTTTGCTGGGCGGCTGCCCCTCTGCGACTTGCCAATAAGTCTTGGTGCCCTGGAGACGTTCCAGAAAAGGAGAGTGGCACAATTTTCAGAAAAGGTAAATGGGGTGACCTGTGCAATCATACACCCGTGAGCCTGACTGTCTAGGGTTACCAGATGTCCGGCAAAAGGAGGACATGTCCTCCTTTTTGCTTTCGTGTTCTCCAGGCATTTTGAAAATAGGTGCTTTTGTCCAGCTTTTTGCTGGTCAGGAACAGAAGTTAAAAGCCCTCTACCAGCTGAGTTAGAGAGCAGCGGATCTTCCCCCAGGGGCTGGAGATCGGAGGTGGGCACGCGCACACACCACCCAATCACAGCTGGGCAAACAGGCCTTGTCACTAAAAAACTCAGGTATCTCTGGGCTCTGGAGGTTTATTTTGTCCACTGACCTAGATAGCACAGAAGGTTAAAAAAAAAGCTGTCTTAAATTTGGAGTTGTGAGTTCAAGACCTGTTAAAGGCATTTTTATTTTTGGCCCTTGCTCCCTACAAAACAGCTAAACTGGAGGAGGAAAAAAAATAGGGATACTTATAAAATGAAGGAAAATAAAGTCTACTATAAAAATTACTAACAGGGACCAATTATATAAAACCACTAAAAGGGCAGGTTTGAACTGGACAGAAATAATTTAACACTTTTTTTAACTGTAAAAATGGGCTGCTGTGGAAAAGAAGTGAGTTAGCTGGTGTTTTTTCTATCTTTTTTAGGTACTTTTCATGTTTATATTTGAAAACTTAGTTTTTTAACTTTAGTCTCAAGCATTAATGAAAGGGTCATGAAAAACTTTCATTTAATGAAAAAGTCTAGTTTTCAGTAAACATTTTGGTAATTTTCTTTATTTTAAAATTTAAAAACATGATATTGTGCAGTTTTAATGCTGCATTCATTAATCATTACCCATTTTCCATGACAAAAGTTATTAGTACTAAATTTGCTCCCCCTCCTCCTTTCCATGCTTTGGTATCTGGTAACCCTAGCCTGACATCAGTTCCAAGCAACCTCATGGAGCACTGCTATTGGATTCCATTAATAGAGAATTAAAAAGAGGATTATACACATCATTTCAGTCAACCTTTATCTTTTTCCTGAAGAGAGTGCAAGTTTGGTTGATAAAGGTAATAGCATAGATGTAAACCAAACAAGGAATGGAAAACACAGGACTCCTTGTTCATTTTATTGCACTAGACCAGGTGTGGCCAAACTGCAGCATGGGAGCCATATTCAGCTCTTAAATGAAAAACTGTGGCTCCCAGAAGAATGTCAGCAAATCAGTTCAGGAAAGCAGCCCTAACCTAGGAGTACAGGAGGTGGTTGAGAAGGTGGGGAGAAATGGTGTCATGGTCAGGGATGGTGGGGAGAAGCATGGCATGGTCAGGATTTTAAAAAACTCACCCCTAGTCTGCAGTCTTCTACACTGAGCAGCAGCTAAGTTTTTACTGTATAGGCCTAATTTTCATGGTAACCTTAAATAATTATTAAAATCTGACATCACTAGAATCAATATTTGCCCCCTTCTTACAATAAAATTAAAGTGTGTAATAAATTTTAAACTTAGAAATTTTGGAGTAGGTAAAAGTATATAGCTATATGCCTCAGTGTGGCTCTTGAAGGTTTAATAATCAACTTGTGTGGCTCTTGAGTTCCGTAAGTTTGGCCACCCCTGCACTAGGCTTTGGCTGCCTCTCTGGATCTTGGCAGAATAGATGTAATATACTTGGATTGTTTTAGACTTGACACCTCCCTTTTTTAATTAAAAACTAGAATGATATAAAAACAACATAGCACACATTATAAACTGGTTAACTGATCAGTCTCAAAATGTAACTATAAATGGTAACAAGTTCCCAAAGGGGTAGCCATCTTACTCTAGTTCAGCAATACAAACAAGGAGTCTGGTGGCACTTATAAAGACTAACATTTATTGCGTGAGATTTTGTGGCAGAAAATCCCACTTCGTCAGATGCTTTTAAGTTCCTGATCCTCAATGTTTGACAGAGTGGGATTTTCTCCCACAAAATCTCATGCAATAAATGTTAGTCTTTAAAAGCACCCTAGGATTCCTTGCTTATAAATGGGGAATCAGCATCAAACAGATCTGTTTCCAGTGGGGGTTGCCCAGCAAGCAGTTGTTGGCCATATGCTAACATTTTTAACAATGACCGGCAAGAAAACATAAAACCCATTGACAGAAGTTTGCCAATGACACACAAACTGGGTGAATGGTAAGTTAGGCAGAGAACTGGTCACTGCTTCAAAGCAATGTGGACCTGCTGGTAAACAAATTAAGCAAATATTTACTAAGCACTAACTGTAAATATATACTGCTAAAAACACAGGATGGAGGATATGTTGAGAAGCAGGGACTTAATGAGATTTGGAAGTCATGGAGATAGATAGACCCCAGCATGATGCTCTGGCCAAGAGCTACATAAATGTGTTGAATAGGAGTACAGAAACAATCTTAGCTCTATTTGCACTGGATGCTGGAATATAATATCTAGTTCTGGTGCCCACAAGTCAAGGAGGAGGGCAATAGATCAGAGCATGTTCAAAGAAAAACCATAAGAATAATTAAAATATTTGTTAGGAAACATGCTCTTTGAGTCAAACCTATTTATCTTAACAGAAATGGTTAAGAGGTGACTTGATAGCAGTCTGGAGGTATCTACCTTGGGGAATGAATACATAAGAATGGACTCTTCATTCTTGCAAAGGTCTAACACACTCCAGTGGCTGGAAGTTAAACCCATCCAAATTCAGATTGGAAGAGAAGTTCAAAAGTCTTTCAGTGGGACTAAATTAATCCCTGGAACACTTTACCAGTGGCCATGTGGCATTCTGCATCACTATTTTTAAATAAAGATCAGATGTTTGTGTACGAGATCTGCTCCAGGAATTATTTGGGGAAGGTCTACAGCCAATGCAGCTTTGGAATGTATTAATTTCCCCTTACACTGGACAGACTGTGTGGGGTTAAAACAGCCTTTAAAAACACAAGGTAAGGACAAGTACTTTTAGCTGGTAAGGGCAGGTAGAGCAGTGGTGTCAAACATATGACTACAGCCCACAAATCTTTCGTCTGGCCTGTGACTGCGCTTTGTGGCACCATGCTCCCTCCATAACAGAGAGGGCGCAGTATTGCAGAGCACAGTCTTGCATACCCAGTGCTCTGCAATGCTGTGGAAGCATATGGGTCTCTCAGCTTCATGCAGCATTGGGTATGCAAAACTGCGCTTTTTGATACCCCGCCGTCTCCCTGAGAGAGAGAGAGAGGGTGTCTTGAGTGTGGTTTTATGATATTGCAGTGTCAGAAATAGCCAGCTGCTGCCCAGGCAGCGGGGACATGAAAGAATTGATGCGTGGATTCATACTAGTGAAAAAAGGTATTTAAGTGTTTATATATATTTATGCAAGAATGCACTCCACACTACCACACTCTCCCCCTAACAGTGTGTGGGCATGGTCTCACTTATCATGGAGTGCAGACTCACATACCCAGTGCTCCACAATGCTGTAAGTAGACCCTGATATTTCAGTTCATGGTATGTACAGCCCCCTCAAAGTGCAAATGAGTTTGACACCCCAGGGGTAGAGTATTTGAGCCTTACAGCAGAGATTTCCCTTCAGACTACTCCAAACAAAACAGGAGTCACATGTTAGAAATTCAGGGCTTCTTGCTGAGGCTGCCTAAACATTCCACATGACAGCAGGAAGTGCTGGATGGCTTGGGTCAGAGCCATAAGGAGATGCACCAAAGTCACAGGCCTAGATTTGTACAAGTAAAATCCCCCACTAAAGACTGTCCCCTCATTATGTTCTTGTACACCACCTAGCACAATGGGGGTGAGGGTCTCTAAGTACCAACATAATACAAGTATGAAAATAACCCTATCAAAGGCTGCCCTCCTTCAGCCAACTGTTAGGGAAGTGGCTAAATTGGAGAAGCCAGTGCAGGCAGAGGAGCAGCTATTAAAGAGACTCAGTACTTTACAGAGTAATTTATTTGAAGAACATGTCAGGATGGTGCCAGCTACATTTTTTTTTTTTATACTAGCCATTGCTAGATCAGCACAGAAACCTGTGACCTTCACATTAGATAAACATCTCCATGTCCAATAGGAAAAAGTCTATGTACACACAGCAGCTTTGGACAGAAGAAAAGAAGCTGCAGCTTGTTAAATTACCCATGCTTCTGAGGTAAGAGAGCATGAATCACGGCTCCAGTGCAACTGCAAGATGCAAGGCACATGGCTGAAGTTCATTTTTGCTTGAAAGGCTGACACATAGCCCATGGCAAAGAATTGCCCAATGCAACCGGCTCATTGCAGAAGTTATTTCAATGATGTTTACATAGCAGACAATAAATAAGGGGTGGGGAAATCAACTATTTTTACAACAGCAAGTCCAAGGCCTCCCTCTTTAGAAAGTGACTTTTGCTGACTCAGGAAAAGTGATCCTCTTTTACTAAAACATTGCACTTTTCTAAACACAGTTCTCTTCCCAAGCCTTTTATTTACTTTGAACAAAACCAACAAAGTGGTCAGATTAGAAGATTCCTCACTGGTTGTCCAGGGGAAGAGGTGTGTATGTGAAAACACAGTGGCAAGATGCAGCGGCAAGACTGGAGGTATGTTACAAATACTAAAAGGAAGATTTCCTCATCTAGCAGCTTCTTAGAAGAGCAGAGTTCGGCGACTGCAGCTGTCCAACATGGCAGCAGGCCAGAGGTGTCAAATCTGTAGCCCTCAAGAGCACTGCATTAAGAAAATGTCTGATTCTGAATTGCAAGTGCATTTCCTAGCTGTATCCAGTGATTTTTTTAAACTGAAGAACTGGCCCCATGACTATGGGAGATCTGAGGGAAGCTACCTCCCCAGGGCAGCTGTGATGCAAGTTGGGTACCCTTGGAACTGCTGATATCATGTCTCTGCTGCAGCCACTCAGCAGCTCTGCTGGGAGGAAAGGAATCAGGAGCAGTTCTGGCTGCTCCAGTGCTGCATCCTTCCCCAACTGCAAGCACCTCAGGCAAGCAGGTTCAGAGCCTGAGTGACTATTTCCTTTGATGCAAGCAATGAATTGACTTTGGCTCCTTGATTGTTGAAATCTGTTCAGCTCTGAGGCTGGAACCCAGGTAGTATCACCTGCTGTCTACCCTGACAGACACTTGAAGGACAGGGGACTCTCAGAAATGTTCTGCAGTCAGGTGGGCTGAGTCCAGTCCACAGCCATCATCATAGGAAGATTCACTCCAGGCATTTAGGGAGACACTGACGAATGAACAGAAGGCAATTGGTGTGCTGACAGAGTTGTTTGCAGAGCACAGACCTAAGTCTTCATTCAGTCCTGGCTTGAGCCCTCCCTCTGCCAAAGAGGGCAATGCACCTATCTCTGCAGCACATGGAGAGTGACTTGGAGCCATCCAAGATGAGCACACGCACGCCCACCAAGTTTCTGGATCAGCCCATTTATGAGAACATTCAAATGGATGCTCTTGTCCCTGCATCGCTAGGCACAGCCCTACAACCAGGGTGTAGCAGTATTTTCAGAACTAGGCTGGCTAGTGCTGCTGGCAGCTGCTCAGTGAGCTACAGGTAACCGTCAGAGGACAGGTGGGCAAGCAGATAAAGGCGGTTCCTGTCTTTGATCTGGAGTTGGTTTAAGGCCAGCAGACTCCACACCTCCAACACATGAGCCAAGTCACAGTGCTAGCCCCTGTGAGAGGAGAGGTAGGAAAAGCCTTTGGTTGGCATGCGGTGCAGGCAGTGGAGTAAGCATCAGTCCATTCCTTTGTAGCACACAGCCACTGGGACAAGGCATTTGAGAGACAGAGGAAGGCCAGGCTCAGGCAGCTGCTGCATAGGCACTGCCGGTGAACCAGGGAAATGGCAGCACATGCTTCTTCTGGGTGCCCAGCTGCCTTACAGAGGGGGACAGAGCAAAGACCTCCCTTTGTCACCACTCCCTGGGGGGGCAGCAGCTAGGGCTGCAGGAGAGGACCAAAGGGCTGTTCTGGACCAGATGAAAGGCCTCTGACCAAAGGGCCTCCAAAGCCCACAGGCAGATACTGTGGAGCAAGCAAGGAGGGTTCACTGAGAAACCCAGGCCCAGCAGGCAATGGCAAAGGATGGAATCTCTATCCCTAGAGGCTTTGAGGCCAGGCTTGACAGAGCCCTAGCTGGAACTGGTCCTGCTTTGCGGGAGCAAATCTTACACTTTCCAGGACTGTAGGAGAGTGGCATCCAGCCTGTCAGTGCTTCTCAGTGGGCAGATCTCTCCTCTCCATAAAATGGGAGAAAGGAAGGTGGCATGCCAATGGAAGTGGGCATCATGGTGCTTTATGGTACAAACTGGGCAGGAGCTGGAGATGCTGCTAAGATGAGCCAGAGCTTTCCCCAGCTCAGGAGACAAAAGGTGGGGGCATAGTGCAGTAGCTGAACACACTTATCCAGCTGGAGGAGGGAACATATCCTTTTCAGTAATGCTTCAAACCCTCATTTGGCAGCTGTGAACTGTGCACCCTCCTCCCCTTGCCCAGCTCTGGCATTACTGAGTTAAATTCAGGCCTGCTGCAGCAGTACGTCATGCTCACCACCTGCCTCCACCCCCACCGCTCCCTGAAGAGGCTTTTGGTGATCCTGATGGTGGCCTGGGATTTGGCACGTTAGGCTCCAAGATAAAAGGAAGATTTCCACAATGTCCACTCATTTCAATGCACCCCACACTCTGGCACCACAGCTCCCACACCAAGGTGCAATGAGATGTGCTAGGAAGGCATTCTGCGCTGCTGGTTAGGCTGCTCTGCAGCTTCCTCAGGGTGCACCATCCAGAAGGAAAGCCTTCCCTATACCAAAATCCACTTAACTACAGAGCCTCCAAATCCAGCCAAAGCAGTAGGTCCAGACTTCAAATGTGGCAAAAGAAGCTTTGTCATCCACCTCGACTCACATGGGGCATGTGGTGCTGGAGGTCTGAGGGGACGAGCTTCCCTGGCCTCAAAGGCACTGGTGGGACTGTTCCACACGGAGGCAGCAGGTGGTAAAGTCCCAACTGCTGGACACCTCAAAGCAGCCTCTCTGCCAGAGAGTTTCCAGCTGCCAAGTGCAGCTGCTCCACCATCAAGGCACAGAGTTGAACAAGGCCATGGTCCTTCCCCGAGCACATTCCCCAGCATCCTGCTCAGCACACACTGAAGACTGAGGGAGCCTGAGCCTTATATTTCTCATGGAAGGTCTTCAGGACAGGGACGAGGTTCTTGAATGCTGGCCGGAAGGAAGCTTCAGCTTCCCAGCAGGTTTTCATCAAGCGGTAGATCTGAGGGAAGAAAGAACAATTAAAGGCAGGCTGGGCACAGGCCACACATGGCTCCAGGCAGCTGTCCTTGTCTGGCCATAAGGTGGCTGGGAAATCACACGTTGGCAGGCAGAAGTGGAACAGCTTTCTGACTGACACACAGCATCCCCTGCTCCAGGAGCGTCGCTGCTGTGGGGAAGGACCCAGGGCGCCAGCCCAGGCCCCCACCCCCGCCCGCAGGCCACGTGCCCAGCCAAAAGCAGCCACCAGCAGCTGGGCCCCAGATCCCCGGCAAGGGGCGGGGCCAGGAGTGGCCATGGCAGCCATGGGCAGCTGGGCCCAGGATCCCCGGCCAGAGACGGGGCCCGAGAGCAGCGGCCACGGCCCCAGGCAGGTGAGCCTGGGATTCCCCACTGGGGACAGGGCTGCGGGCGGCTGGACCCAGGATCCTCAGCCGGGGATGGGAGCAGGAGTGGCCACGGGCGGCTGGGCCCCGAATCTCCGGCTCCATTGGTCCAGAGACTGGGAGAGGCAGGGCCCCATGGGACCTGGGGCACTGGTGCTGGGATTTGGGGCATGGGCCCCGTGGGCCCAGCACCAGCAACACCCCTGCCCTGCTCTGAATCTGATCAAAACCAACTGAAACAGCAGAAACCACCACAGCTCATTTCACTATCTTAGGGTTCTCTCTGACTACAGCCACTGGGTCAGAGGGTACTGCCCCTATGTGCAGCAAGGCACCTTGCTGCTGGGACTTCAGGCTTGCACAAGAAAGTGGAATCTCGACCCCAGCGAAGCATCTCACTGACTTCAGCAGGGTCAGGGTTTTCTCCCAGATTTTGTTCTTTCCCCAAGACTCCAGGGAAAGGCCAGGCTATTGCTTCCATTCCTAGTCACAGCGAAGGTGCTTTAGCACCTAGCCAGGATCTCTGGGTGTGAAGCCCCTTTAGGCAGGCAGAAATACTGCTTTGTGAGGTCAGTCTGTGACCTGAACCTTTCTGATCAGGAAGGACCTGCCCAAGCCTACCTTTCCAGGTGGGGTGTCTCCCTGGTATTGTGGGGGTGATGGAGTCAGTCTACCTCCCTGCATCACTAATGGAGACTTCACTTCCTGCTGAGCTGCCATCCCATCCCACATGAACATGGATCATTCTAGGCATGGAAGGAGTGATGCCTGTGAAGCACTTCAGGTCCTAGTGGGATGAAGCGGGCTATAGCACTGTATGAGATTAATGGGCAATAGCTCACCTCACAAGGGCAGTCCTTTGGGCTCGGAAGCCTCCTCCCCCTGTCCAGCAGTTCGATCAGCCTAAGCACCGTCATCTGTCCCTGAGTGGCTCCGATCATCTCAAGGAATTTCTAAAAGAAGGAGGGGCACACCTGTTATATGCTCAGCAAACTTGACCACAAAAAGCTGCCTGGTGCAGTAGAGCACCCTTTGGTTCCTTACCCCTCCCAAGCATGGAACTCACCACGGGAGGGCTCTGGCTGGAGTCACAGCGTGTCAGGAGCTCATACAGAGTGACACCAAAAGACCAGACGTCAGAGGCATAATAAAACTTGCACTCCTTCAGGCACTCCACAGCGTACCTGCAGGGCATGGAAGGGAAAAGCCACAGGGCATCAGAAACAAGGGACTCAGCATTATAACATGGGAAGAATCCCTTCAAATGGCACTCAGGCGCTGAGCGGCTCACAACGCAGACTCTGCATCTAGGTACCTGCACCACAAAACATCTCAAGAGTCACAGGCTTATCCCACCTCCTGTGACCTCCCAGGCATGTCTCTGGCATGGCGAAGAAGGAAGCTGGGGTGCAAACCCTGCAGTCACATTCCAAGGCAGTCTCTGAGCAGACTTTCTCTGGAAATCACCAGGACTGGAAGAGGCACAGATGCTGTTTCTCATCCTCCTTGCCATGGCTCTGCTTCACAGACTTGCTGGCCAGGGAATTCCCCTGGGATTTGACCCTCAGTGTGCACAGCCTCCAGGTGTTACTGAATTTGCTTTTTCACCACAGCTCACAGGTGCCACATGCAACTGCACAATGTAGCCTTTTGTGGGTGGCTTACAAAGACTACAGGTCCCAGCATGCAACAATCCAAAAGGTAGTTTAATCAGGCTAAGAGGAGGCTGGCTCCAATGCAGATTCACTCTGGCAGAGGGATGGCTACCAAGATCCCAGTGCTGCACCCCCAACCCTCCCCCCTAGGGAAAGCATGTACACTCACCAGAAGACAGGGCTGTCTCCGTCCTCACAGACACGATAATATTCATGCCCTTCAGGAATGGCTTTGGCCAATCCAAAATCACCAATCTTCACCACGTTCTCATTCTCCAGCAGCACATTCCTGGCAGCCAGGTCCCTGTGGATGTAGTGCAAGGAATGCAGGTAAGCCATGCCCTGTGGAGAACAAACACGGGGTTATCCCCATTCTGCAGCCAGGAACATGAAGCATACAGGGAAAGGTGGTCCCATGCAGAGTCTGTGATGGAACTGGAGTAGAACCCAAGAGTCCCAGCTCCAAGACTCCCTCGCTGTAACTAACAGACCCCACGCCTTCCCTCGACACTGAACTGCAGCATCATTCCTGTCCCCAGCATCCCCACCTCAACTCCAGGGTAGCAAAGACATGCCTCTCCATGGCACGGAGTCTCAGCATAAGCCCCCCAGCACTGCCTTGCTTGGGGTGTGTGCCTACCTCACAGATCTGCTGGGCAAAGAGAAGGATGTGAGCCAGGCTGACATTGTGCTTGGGCAAGTAGTCCCTCAGGCTGCCCAGGGGCACGTACTCCATGATGAGCTGCACAATCTTCTCTCCTAGAAGAAGGGCCAGATGTGAGTGATGCATTCAGCTGCAGGCATGGAGCAGAGAGGTGCAGCCAAGGGGAACACGGCCGCATTCTGAGTCCCCAGCTCCATCCCTCCTGAAGGCTGCAGCTCATGCCTAGCATCCCACTCCCCTGCAGAGTGATGGCTGCAGCCCTGAAGCCAGCCATGTGCAGCTGTGCCCAGACAGAGCACAGCTGCCAAGCTGCTGACAGGCACAACAAGGCTGCTGTGGCCTGGGGTTCACACATGATGCATAATCCATCAAGTTCCACACAGCAGCATGGGTGGGATGAGCACAGTTAGCACGAACAGAACGCTCAGTCTGCAGAGGGCAGGAGTCTTTAGAGCACATCTCTGGGTCAGAGAGGGAGGGAGCTGTGTACAGCTGCTCTCAGCCAGGCAGACACCACAGCACAGGCTGAGCTAGGGACAGCCATGGTCTCTTGCAATCCGCCTACTCCACTCCCCAGGGACAGCCAGGCTGTACCTTGCTCACTGCAGCAACCCTTGTACTTGACAATGTTCTCGTGGTAGAGCGTCTTGAGGATCTCGATCTCCCTCTTCCAGCTGGTGAGAAGCTGTTGGCTGCAGCCAGACTTCAGTGACTTCACCGCCACCATCTCACCAGTGCCGTCGTTGGTTGGGTCATAGCAGCACAAGCTCACTTTGCCAAAGTGCCCCTGAGAGATGCAACAAGGCTATGACATCCCACCCCATCCCAGGTATGGTCTCTGGGGAACAGGCTAGCTTCTCAAACAAAGGGCTCCAGTGGAAACATCCTCTGCCAGCACTGAGGCTGGGGTCTGGGCTACACTTGAGGACTGTGAGCATCAGAACTAGAGCAGTCCCAGAGCAAAGCTAGCTAAAGGCAGGCATAAGCCCCATGCTGGGCTGGAAAGGAACAGGAACAGCCAGGGAATCCCAGCTTCCCAGGGACACGTCAGCACAGAGCAGACCTAATATTCCAGGGCAAACCGGGTCAGAGCAGCCATTCCCTCTAACTTCTCATAGCTGTGTGCGCAAAAAATTTCTTTTGTGCAAATTTTTGGAACCAGTGTTCAAATCTGTGCGCACGCCAGTGATTGTGGTCAAACTTGTGAGTGCAATGAAGTAAATGTGTATGATGCAAATAATATCTAAATTTTATTTTGAGATTGTGATGGAAATGATTTTATAAATTACAAAACCTTATTTGAAACATGCTATTTGAAATTACCTACTTAAAGTAGCATAAAAATATTAGCACTGTTGAATTTTTTTGTGTGCACTTTATTTTGTTGCGTGCGCAGGTTTCACAGCCTGTGTGCAGATGCACACATGCACAGCTTAGAGGGAACATAGGCCATGACTCATCTGTCCAAGCACTGCGTCTCCAACTATGGTGCAAAAAATCTCCCAGGCACCAATCCCACCCTGACCTGCCTGCAGGGGAAGTGTCTTCCCTCCTGGGGCCTTAGCCAGCAGCTCCCACTTCTCAAGCAGGGAAATTTACAGCTGCCTTCTACATAGTCTGTTCTCGCTGCAATGACTAGACTGTCCTCAGCCTCCACACCAAACCTCTGATCTTTGCCAAGCTCTTTAAGCCACCGCAGCACCTAGGGGTCTTGTCATGGGTCTTGAAACCAGGGGTGCAGGTTGCTATGGATGCAATTTACCTCCCCCAGTTCGCGGATCTTCTTCAGGTAGCGTTTCTGAAAGATGGTGGGGTCAGACACAGGGAAGGCAGGGCTCACCGATGTGACATCAATGAGGTCTAGAATGCAAAAACAGCCATGTGGCTGACAGGACAAGTGCGACCTACACACCAACATAACACTTTGCTTGGCAACCCCTTTTCCAGCCAGCTGAGGAGCAGTCAAGGGGACTGGGTCGTGGCCAGAAGAAAGTGGAGTGCTGGATGCAAGGCATCTTCTGGGGTTCACACACATCCCCACACATGGCCTAAGCCCACAGTAACTGCACATGATTGGCTGGTCTCCATGGGGAAGCAGGTTCATTTTGTTGGTGTCATCGCTACCACTGAGCACCAAGAAGGAGAACAGAGCGGACACCAGGATGGTTGCTATCTCAGGTCCCCCTCACCCTCTGCCTGGCCTGACACAGAGCGGAAAAAGCCAACCAAGAGTTAGGAAGTCTCCTTCTGTCTGTTTCCAGCCCCTGCTTGAAGCAGCAGCAGCGCATGCTTGCTAACAGCTAGTGTGGGCAGAAAGGAGGCCTTACTGTGTGGCTGTAGCTGGGTGAGGTCCCGCAGGATGGTCCGGAAAGAGGGCCGCTCACTCGGGGCGTACTTCAGGCACTGGCTTATCAGGGCGGCCAGCTCCTTGCAGGACGGCTCAGGCAGGCGATGCTTCTTCTCATAGAAACGCTCTTTCTGCATGGAAGGGAGGGTCCCACTTAGCTCTCCCTGGCTGCAGCAAGTGTTCAATGCCACACAACATCCCACAGCCCCACTGAGAGGTGGGCCATCCCCTCTGGAGCATGTAGCCTCACTTCTGCTGGAAGGAGGCAGGGTGCTCTCAAGACACTCAGTGCACTCCTGCTCTTCAGCAAAGTTTCTGCTGCAGGCCCCAGCTCCCAGAGGAGACTGGGCTCTTCCCAGAGGGGTTTAGAGTCATGAACGTTCACACCACTGGGCATGTCCCATTCCTGATGCCACGCCAACCTCGCCAGCAAAGCTAGAGTCTTACAGAAATACACAGCGTCTCTGGCCATTACAGCTATTGTTCTGACCAACCAGACAGCAGCTTGCAAGGGACAACTGCAGGACAAGCACAGGCCCCAGGTGTGGACGTTACCTCCGAGGGGGTGCGCTCCTTCAGTGGGACATCAGCGTCAAAGCAGATTTCCAGCAGGGTTGTGCCAAAGCTCCACTTGTCAGCCGCAGTGCTGAGGCTGCTGACATCCTGGACGCACTCAGGAGCGATCCAGGGGATCCGGTCCACTCGCTCTTTAAGGAAAGGGAGAGAGAAGTTTGGGCCACTGCCTGATGCCCCAACAGGAGTGGGAGAACCCCTTACAGAGGCAGCACTGGACCTCAAGGAGGGGGTGAACTCTGAGGCTGGGATTTTCAGATGCTGAAGGAGTCAGGTATGATCATGGCAATCCCGCTGGGCTCTGGAAAGGCAGTCTACCCCTGCTGTACGCTGAGGCCAGGATGCCCACGCTCAGTAGGGCTTCAAGCCAAGTCATAAGTGCTGCTCTTGCTTGAAGAGCTCTAGACCCCAGCCCTGCTTGGGGGAGCAGGTTGGCAGGCCGGGCCCCTGATTAGGCAATTTGCAGTTCCTGGGAGGGGATGAAGCCAGCACAGACTAAAGAGAAATGCCACAAGCAAGGCCTGGTGGCTGGAGTCACCCATGGGCACACAGTCCTCACCACTTGGGGCTCAGACCCTGCTGTCTGCCATGAGCACAGTACAGCTGAGCTGCAGGGTGGGGGAGGTCTCCCCTTTGAGTCAGTGCAGACCCTAGTACCATGGTGCAGCACTAGGGGGCTCTGTGCCACAGATGCGGCACTCAGTGCAGAACCCCATGCCATGGCACAGCACTTGGGGGTGCTGTGCTGCAGGATGGGGATGCACTCAGTGCACACAGTGGGGCAGTTTGCAAAGTGCTCAAGGACCCCTATGCAGGAAGGGGCTGGAGAAAGGCATCTCCTCCTGCTTGTTTAGAGGAGCCAGGCCAGAGCAGGTGATTCACACAACTCCAGTCAGGATCAGACAGGAGCACAAGACAGCCTGGCTTGTGCTCACACAAAACGTGCCGCAATCTTTCTCAGCACAACTCACACTAATCACCTGAGGTGTGCTGCATGACACAAGGCAGCACTACCTACCTCAGGAAGATGGCAGCACTGAGCTGTCCCCCTCCCCCCTCAGCTACAGCCACCAACAAGCGGGACCTCTCAAGGGAGGGCACCATGGGCTAGGCTAGGTACCTTCTCGGGAGAGCACTGTGAAGCTCACTCCAGGGTCACTGAGCTTCACAAAGGGCAGTGATCCGTCCTCCAACCCCTTCCTAGCCAGCAAGATGTTCTTGGCACACACATTGCCGTGCACCAGATTTTTGTCCTCCTATAAGAAAATAAAATGAGTTCTCTCACTTTAGGATACTCCCAATACTTCACAATGTCTCAAGAATAGGCTGGTAGGGCTGAAGCAAGTTATCAGGATGCCCAGTTCCTTGTCACAGCTGTCACATGCAAGCACCCCCTTACATGCCCTAGGTCTTGCCACTCACAGCCTTTGCCAGCATCTGTGACACTCATGAGCAATGCAAAATTCCTAGGGAGGAAGGCAGCATTCCACTCCCGGCTCTCACCAGCCTGCAGGCCTCACTGTGTGAGCATCCTGATCAGGTGCTCCAGTTCCTGTGGTGCCAGAGAACAAGTCACGATGTTTCATGCCCAACGGTACACATTGGTGAAAGGAAAGGACAGGGTTGGGTCTCAGGAGGCTGGGTTGATTCCCCAGCTCTGGCCCTGCATGTCACTCGCTGGGTCTGTACTGAGAGGGGATAGGAAATGGTAGGAGGAAGAGGATTTGAAGCTTTATGCAGATAGGTCGGAAGCTGGCACTCAGGAGTATGCTGGCAGATGGCAGTCCACAGGGGCTGGGCAAAAAGAAGCAGAGCCACAAGGTGCCTAAACAAGCCCAACGCTTCCTGTGATGCGCCAACAGTGGCATATCCCAGCAAGACAGGCCCTTTTTAAATCACAGCTTCTCACCAAGTAGCTCAGGGCACTGGCTAGCTGTTTGGCCACAGTAATCTTCCAGCCGACAGTCACCCGGCCTTTCTCCTTCCGCAGCAAGACATCCAGGGGGCCGTGCTCTATGAATTCCTCCACCATTATATCTGAGAGGACAGGAAGAGGATGTTCCTTACAACCTAGCTCTTTAGCACTGAAGGGGTAGGCACTGCCATGGGTGAGGGACACAGCTTAGACCAGTGGTTCCCAACCTCTTTGGTTCAAGGGCCACAAATGTCATTTCTACAACCCTGAAGGGCCACCAGTCTATCAACTCATAAGAATTGTACTAAGGTATTTGTATGGCATACTGTACACCATAAGGGAGTAAGGATTGCTATCTATTTTAAGTTAACATTTATTTAGTGCAAGGCAAATTTTAAAATGAAATGGTTAAAAAAACAGTTCATTTTGGTAACTTACTACAGGAACACAGAGCCCCAATCAGGGCTGGATCAATGCAGGGTCTCTGCCACACAGTGCCATGCAGTGCAGCCTCTGACATGGCCTTCCAGGGGCTGCGGCCCTTGAGGGCTGCACTAGAGGCCAAACCATGCACCAACCAGCCCCACACCTGGAGTGCTGCGGGGAGCGGCCTTTGGCCCTAGGACTCCCTGCTGCTGGCCTGCCAGCAGGCGACCACGGTGGGGGGCCAGGGCCCCTGGTGCTGGGAAGCTGGGGCCCCAGGCCAAGGGGGGACACAGTGGTGGGCAGCCCAGCACCCCAGTGCTTCTTAATCCAGCTCTGCCCAGAGTCATCTTGGGTGCACATCCAGGGAACTAAACATAGGCCAAAACCAGCAGGTGGGTGGAGGTATGGTCTATCAACTCTAGAGAAGTTCTAATTTTCAGAGTCCTGCCCCTCCTCAGGTATGATGGGTCCTGGTTGCTCAATCATCAGCAAACCCCTCACTCAGCTCTGTTCCCAACCAGGCAGAAGTTGTTCAGTGGGCCAGGAGGAAGCAGGCAGGTGGTACATGGCTGCAGCCCAGCTCCCATCTGGGGTGTGGACCATTTTCAAAAGCCCCATGGGCTACTTTTGGCCCACAGGCTAGGGGTTGGGAGTTGCTGCCTCAGAAGATGCTCAAGACTGAAACATGCCGGCAAGTCATAGCCTGATTAACTGGTGCTGAGATGAGACCCCTGTAGGGGCAGGATGGAGGGAGTAGGGGGGACACCAAGGGACACTCCTGCCCTCTCAGCAGTTCCGTGGGGGACCAGACAACCTGCTCAGGAGAGAGGGAGGGAGGAGAGGGCACACGCAGGGGGGCCATTACTCACTCTCAGAGCCCCGCACGCAGACACCATGCACAAAGGCCAGGTGCAAGTGCGAGACCTGGCTCATGAAGCTGGCTGTCTCGAAGAAGGCCTGCGGAGAGAGAGGTGGGGCAGTGACAGGAGCACGGTGCCTGGGATAGCCACCCTCGAACCAGATAATCAAATATGGGGGGCAGATCACAAGCTGCTGAGAACACAAGCTGCTGAGAACTGGCTTGAGGTGAGGCTATGGCTGATGCTTGACCATTTCACCCCTTCTCCTCCAGCCTCTGATCCACACCCAGGGCTGGCCCCCCACATTCAGATCCCCACATCCTCCTAGGTTCATGTGCCAAGTGCCTCTCTTTCCAGCCCCTCCTTGTCCCAAACCCCATCTCAACGGTTCAGCTCACCAGGGCAATGTCCCTGTGGCTGGGGTCCAACACCTTTAACACCACATGCATCTCACGACTGTTGTTGTTCTGCTCAGTAGAAAAGTACTCGGCTTCGTCATCCCCGCTGGCACCCCCACAGACATTCAGCACACCGTCATAGATGTTGGTGCGTGTGCCCTGACCCAGGTGAGCTCTCTGCAAGGGGAGGCAAGAGTCACTTGACACCGCAGGGAGAGTCCATCTCCTGCCCCCCGGAAGAACACAGGGCCTGAGCTCCTGCCAGTCCTACCAGGGTCACCAGTCCAGACCCAGAACCGCTCCTAAGTGCCCCAGTTCTCAGCTTCACTAGTACATCCCTTCTCCCTCAGGATACCAATCCACCCCCTAGACGCCCACGGAACTGCACACCCCAGCCTCACTCAAGCTTTCCCGCAGCACCTGTCAGAGAGGCCAACCTGAGTGATCTCGTTTTTCCGGATCTGGTGGAAGCTGAGCTGGGTCAGATTGAGGATCTGCTTGCTGCTGTCCTTTGCTTTCCGGGTGATGATCAGGTCTGAAATCTCTGGGGGAAGAAGTAGTCACACCACAAACCATTTCAGTGACTGCCCTGGACCTAGAATCCTGGGTCTGTGCAAGTGGGTGCTCTAGACAGGTGGAGAGCCCTGGCTACTGCCAGCATCCCATGCCCCAAACCATCTGTGGGGCCAGGGCCATGCTGGCTCCTACCTCCTGGCTTCGGCGGACAGCACCTCCTCACAGTGAAGGTTTCATCTCCAGACTTGAGCGTGCAGCCTTTGAGAACATCCATCAGCTCTTGCACGGAGGGGAACTCCTTCTCCCAGCCCTCCAGCACGAACGACTCGCCCCGTTTCTGGATCCGGAACTGCCTGTACTTGGGAGCGGCCTGTGTCCCGAGGCCCTGAAGCAGAGAGATGCTCCAACATGAGAGGGCAACCTGATGTCCAGGGCTCCTGGAACCCACCCCTGTCACGCGCATGGACCCTGCCATTGCCCAGCCCATGCCCTCAGAACTGTCAGCTTCTTCCCTCCTGTTTTCCCACTGCCCCATGTCCCAGACAGATGTCCTGTCCATGATTGGTTACCCAGCATCTCCCCACTGCACACAGGCCAAACAACCAGTTACCTAGATTTCATTGCATGTGGCAGGGGGGAATGATTTGCTTCCCCTCAGCTCACCCCTCACAGCCAAGCAACAGCCAGCTGGTCAAATCCCAGGCTCACCCGCCTCTCACACAGCAGCACGGCCGTTTGAGACAGCAAGTGGATGAGATTTCTGCCACCGCTACCCTATGCCACTCATTCAAACGCACCCAGAAGGTGAAAGAAATGACTGCACAGCCCTAGTGCTTTGCTCCATAACTAGGGTATCAGCTCAGGAAAAAGTACTCCCCCACAATGGCAGGGGATGGATGGGCGGCCCAAATGTGCCCATCCTCGCACTTGGCCTGCGCTCCCCAGATTGAGTGCATGAACAGTTGGAACCACAAAGACTTGGCGGTAAGGAGTGTTTTGATGGAAAAGCGTGTTGCAGCTGGCAGGGCAGTTCCCAGGTGGCACTGGGCTCATGGAAGCTGCTTGCTGGGACATGTGGGTGCTTGACTGAGACAGGAGTAATGAAATTTTCAGCCAAGGCATAAGAAACAGACACACCAGCTGTTCTGCCTGGGCAGCAAGGCAAAAGGAGCTGGATTGGTCTCTTAGGCTTTGCTTCCTCAGGCTCCCTGGAAAAATCTCTCTGCTCACCCTTCTGTCTTTGCTCCAAGTCTCCCTGTCCAATGCCATTTTCCACCCCAGAGGTGGCTGCACATCAGCAGAGCCAGATGTGTGTGGAGGGGAGAGGGATTGGATTGAAAGGCTTTGAGTAAAATAGATTTGTTTGTGTTTCATCTGTGCAGCTCCAGACACACGAGAGAGGGTCTTCATCAAGCCAGCAATGCCTGGCCCAAACCCTGGGAACAGAGGGCAAACAGTAAACAGCAGCCAGGCAGAGAGCAGCTCTGCTATGAGCCAGCACCCCCAGTAGGCTGGGCAGTTTCAAATCTGGATTCCAAGTTGAGGCCATAAACTCCATCCAACAGAAGAGCTACAACTCACGAGCCTGGCACATTGCATTCCTGATCCCCATGCCAGCTCCTGGCCCAGACACTGTGCAGGACAAAGAGGGTCACATGAGCAGGAAACAAGGTTTCAGACTCTGCAGGCAGCAGGCTGTCCCACAGACAAACCCACAGTCAACAGTGCTCTCTCTCTAGCACAATGTCTCAACCCAAAGGCTGAGCCAGCCTGAGTGGGGGGCAGGGTTTTCTCCAGGGCAGGAGAACAAATTTCTCCAGGCACCTATGAACTACCCCAAGCCTCTTCCGACTCCACTCCATGCACCAGGGCTCTGCTTGGACCCACCTCCTCATGTAAATACAAAGCAATGTGGACATCAAACCCTACCAAAATAAGGCCCTCCACTGCACACAGCCCTCCCTCCAGACACAGGAAGCAACAGAGCAAACCACATGCGCCAGATGTGAGCCACAGTACCGAGCACACTGCCAGCAGCTCAGACACCAAAATGATGTGTGGATCGAATGCGTGGGGCCTCTACGTGTTCAAGTCCATCTCAGTTCAGCAGCCTCAAACTCAAATCACCATGAGGGCCACATGACGACTAATACATTAGCCTGAGGGCTGCACTGCTGAAACCTTCTTATACAATCATATTGCAAATATTGGTAATGATAGCATCATTGCGGGCCATGGGATATAGCTTCAGGTGCCACATGCAGTCTGCAGATCATGTTTGAGACCCCTGGTCTCAGATGCTCATTGCATCCCCCCATGCTGGCCTCACCTGGCCTTGGTCCCTCTTCACCACTGACAGGATCATCCTGTTGAAGTCGAGGATACTCCAGCGGATGATGTACAGCCCATCCTGCTCCTCCCGCTTCAACTTGGCAAGGACAAACTCTTCCCTGGAGAAGAGGGAGTGTCAGATGGACTCAGCCTGCACAGAGCCCCCAGTGCCCTCTCAGCAGCAGACACAACTTACTGCATCGGTCCATGAATGCTGTTCAGGATGCTCATCACCAGCCGTGGCGGGGCCACCGCGTGGCACAGGTAATGGCTGGAATCAGCTGTGAGCCTGAAGTACCCGTCCACCAGTGACACCAGGGATAGTGCAGTTTCGTGTGATGGGAGAACCAGCTCCTGTGAGAACAGCCAGGATGCATCACTACAAGGTGACTGAGACCGCCTAGGCCTTGTCCCCCCTTCACCAGCCCAGCTCGAGCTCCTGAACCAATTAACAGTTCAAGGATTAGAAAAGCCCAGCACGTGGTGCTGGGACTACCAGCAGCCAGGCACATCACCGACAGCAGCACACGTGGGTTAAATGGAACCATGTTAGGGAGAAAGCTCAGATTCTGGTGTTGCTGTCTGCTCAGCACATGACCCATTGGATCTGTGGATCCCTTCCCTGGAACCCTCCTTCTATGGGAGAAGCATCTTGGAGATGGCTGGAAATAGTAGCTGCTCCTTAGTCCACCCTTGCTGTCTCCAAGGGGCTGACCTTGCTGTAGAGGAGTAGGGAGAAGGGAATGGAGAAATAGCCCCACTCACTCTCAAAGCACCTGACTCACATACAGGGATCAAAGCTGCACAGTCCCCTCATTACCAGAGAATGGAGGCACGTAGGATGAGCTTGTAAAAAACCACACAAGGCAGAACTCGGGATGAAACCTGCTCTAATCACTAGATCCTCCTCCCCTTTCAGAGCCAGTATAGAATCTGAACATGTGTGGCCACTTCGCTCCCGAAGCAGGGTGCCAGGCGCCCTAGATCCCAGGCCTTTGCTAGACCCACTTCCTTCTCACACGGCCAGAAGGACCCACTCACCAGGCATTTGTTGTCTTGGCGGCTGATGCTGACTCTACAGTCCTTGATGACAATGTGTGTGATCTCCTGGAAGTCACAGAAACGCACCCACTTAACCTCACTCCTCTCCACTGGCTGATATGGTCCTTTGGGCTCCAGCTCTTTGGTCCTGGCCTTCCTTCCAAAGTAACCCTTGTGTGTGTGACTCTCCGCACTCTGTGGAACCAAAGCAAGATGTGGTCATGGCTCTGGCTCTCCACACAGCCAGGCAGCACTGCAGTCTCACTGCCCTAGGGCGGGCAGAGAGGTGGCCATACATCTCCCTTGTTCTCCTGCAGGGTCCCACCCATGGTGGTGGTGCAGGTGAGGTCTCCTCCTTGCCAAGTCATCAGCTCCTGTCGACAAGCAGCAAGCCCTTCACACATACCACAACATGCTTGGCACCCCCCTTGGCTTTTTACCCACTTCAGTTCTGACTGAGCCTTACACTTCTGACACTGCACAGCCCTGGAGAGCTAGGTGCCCCATCTTCATCTAGGGCAGTGTTTTCAGCTCCAACAGTGACTCCTAGCATTCCACGCAAGCTGACACAAGACAGTCAGGGTGTGCCTTCTCCAGGGCAAACTCACACCACTTCCCAGGCCTCTGTAGAGCTGGGGATGTCCCTTGCCTTAGCAGCGCTCAAGAACAGAAACCACCACACTGGGTCAGACCCAGGGTCCATCTAGCCCAGCATCCTGTCTTCTGACCGTGGCCAGAGCCAGCCACTTCAGAGGGACAAACAGAACAGGCACTCACCGATGAGCCATCCCAGTGGCTGTTCCCAGCAAATAGCAATTGATGGGCCAACCCTCTGGAATGCATCTTTTCTGAGCCCCGTGATAGTCCTGGCCCTCATGCCATCCTCTGCCTTGCATGGGACTGAGTGCAGCAAGCCCCAGACACTAGGCTGATGCCCCTTCATGCCCCTCCCTCATTTGTGCCCTCTCTGATCTGCCCCTGAGGCTGGGCTACTGTCCTGCCTTTGGAGAGCGGTGCTTCCCAGGGTGCTGACTGTTGACAATCACTCCCTGGCTCTGCCTGGGACTTTTCAGTAGTAGCTCTCATAGGACGCCCATACCAGTCATGACAGGGAAACTAAGGCCCAGAGTAAGGATGCGACTCACCCAAAGGCAGGCAGCAGGCCAAAGGCAGAGCCAAGAACAGAAGCCAGGTGTTCCAAGTCCAAGCCCTGTGCTCTGTCCTCTCAGCCCTAATGATTCTGGGTGAGAGGAGGCTCAGACCAAGGACTCCCTACCCCACACACTCATCTGCGTAGAGCCAAGCGGGTTCTTACAGAAGCCAGGCAAAAGCTTACCTCGACAGGAACAGGCCGCCACTGAATCCCCTCTGTGCCGGTGACCATGACCTCATGGGTTGGGGGCCTGTCACCGGGAGCCGAGGCACACAGCTCCTCTGGGTGCACGTGCCCTCCGTTGACATACAGCAGCACCTTCTCACCCTCGGAGGTGGTCTCCAAGGAAAGGGCCGGGAAGAACTCGCTCCCAAAGCGGGGTGCCAGGCTCTCCAAGGTGGCCAGGTACTTGTACATGACATCCTGCTCCGTCAGCTTTCCAGTGCTGACCGTGTGTCGCTGAAAGCGCTGAACAAACTTCTTGAAGACATTCCTCATGCGGAACTTGGTCAGGTAGCTGTTCTGCTGGATCTGCCGGTAGAAGGAATGTGGGATGCAGCCCTTGAAGCTGCAAGAGACACAAGGGAAGGAATGACCCACAAGAAGGTTAGCGCTCCTGCTTACATGGAGGGCATCGCACAGCAGGTAGAGAAAGTAGCAAAGGAGAGCACAAGGATGCCATGTTCACATAAATCATTCCACCGTGGAGCCTGGTATCCCTTGTTGCATGTGTCTGAGGCCCTAGGCCCACCCCACAGTTGCAGGGGCCTGCAGGGTGAGGCCCAGCCTTTGTCCCATATATCTAGTGTGTTTGAGGAGCAGCAGTGCAGCGTGCCGGTGTGTTCTCCTTCTACCTCTGGGCTCAATTCCATGCAGACATCTACTGAATGGGCAAGTGCTCTGTTGGGCTCAGCTCCAACTACCCAGAAAGCCATGCTATTTAAGAGCTGGATGAGGTAAGCTCCACCCCAGAAGGGGCTGCAATGCAACTGTCACACACTAGAGAACTGCACTGCCAGGAAATAAGGAGGAAAGAGCAGCCCTGAGGCCCAGCCAGCCAGCAGTCACCTGGTTTTTTTGGCTACTTCCTCAAGAGAGACTCCTCGTTTGATGGCTAGGTGACAGAGGTGAAGGACAGCCATCCCTAAACTCTCATTCTTAAACCGGTGGATTTCCTGTTCCGTTTGAAGATCTTTCAGAGATGCAACATCATTAATGAACTCAAATTTCCCCTGCAAAGAGGACAACAAAAAGAGGGTTTTCCAAAGAGACAAAGGGGACTCAAACCACACGAGCAGATTTAACTGTTTTCCTTATGAGGCTTAAAGAGAGAACCCTGTATAGGTTCCTCTGGCCTGTGGCGTATTTAGAGTAACTTTAAATGAAGCAAGGCAAAACCTTAAAGATTTTATTCTCTCTTGGAAAGGCTACAGACCTGTATTGGGGTACAAGCCCTGACCTCCAACTGTCAAGACATTTCCCATGGGAGTGAGAGGGCCATAAAGCCCTGCTCAAATCCTATCTAATAATTTCCACACCATCGTTTAAACTTTTGCCAAGCCCAAAATGTGGAGGAAAAGCGTCTTCCTTTCCTTGACTTATCTCAGGAAGGCCCAGAAGGGCAGAGTGCCAGTTCAGGGTACAGGGAAGCTGAGAAAGCCAGTGCACTTGGAAGTCAGCCCCAAGTCCTCTTGTCCATTCTGTTCTATGCATGTTCCCCTCTCACTGGCATTACCCAATACCAGAGGGCTAACAAGACTTGTGCTCATCCATGGGGAGTCAAGGGCCGATTTCTAGACTTGTCCCTCTGTTTCCCAGTCTGTTAAAGCACGGGACCCACCAAGGGTTTTCCAGCCTGAGGACATCTAACCCTCTGGGAAGCCAGTCCTCCTTGGTGGCCTCACAACACCAGGGTCTGATATGCACCCGCACAGATCAGCGCCCCCACCTGCTCAAAGAGATACTCGAAGGAAGACCTGTCCAGCAGCGGGCCACCCTGCAGCTTGTCCTCAGGGGAGTCGCTCTGCCGGGGAATGTTACGGTAAACAGCCGGCTCCTTGTCGCTCATCCCGTGCCAATTCCTGAAGTAGAACCTACAGGAGACAGACACCAACAGCCTGTAGGATGCAGAAATGGCCACAGCACACGTGGAATTAACACCGAATGGGCGGCCCCAGCAGTTTCTGCTGCTTCCAAACTGATGGCTACAAAACCCTCCGGCTTCTAACGCTCCTGGCTGAACCAGCCCCTCCAAGGCACCCTGAGTGACCAGCAGCAGTCACAGGCAAGATTTTCCCTGCCCCTCTCACAGCGAAAGCAGCCAGGTCTCTACAGCAGCACGGCTCAGCCCTGACACCACATAGCAGTTCGTTAGTGCATCTCAAAAGGCTTCATGGGGGAGACCGGTATCATTACTGTATTCTACAGATGGGGAAACTAAGGCACAGAACAGCAAAGCGACTTGCAGCCAGCAGATCAATGGCAGAGTTGGGAGCAGAACCCACACTGGTGCACTATCCACCAGACCACACTATCACCCTTCCATTGGCCTCTGCCCAGGCTCTTTCCACATCAAAGAAAAAGAAACCAAACACTTAATGCCTCCTGGCTCACACAGGGCTGGATCTGGCCATGCAGCCAAGCAAAGAGCCTTGCTAGAAGTAAATGCTTCAGGGAATTTATAGTTGCAAGAATCTGACCCTCCCAGCCTCCTCACTGCCACTGGGGGAGTGCAGAATGGAACAAGGCCCTCTATGCACAGCTCATCAGCTGCCCAAACACCACCAAGGTCTCAGGTCTGGCACTGGTACCCTACAGCTGCTGCCATCTGCCAGGGTGCATTACAAGGACTGACGTGGGCTGGGGCATGGCTGGAGAAATGCCTGTCCACCGTCCAGCTAGGAAGGGTATGAGCCATGCCCCTCTCTTGCAGACAATGTCCATGCCAATGCAGTGGGCTGGGCAGGCAGCACTGGGCCCCAAAACCTCTGCCGCAGCAGAGATACATCTGGGACAGCAGTATGGTGAGTCTTACAGACAGTTCATTCCCCACAGCTCCTGAGAGCATGGATGCACCATGCACCATCCAGCAGAGTGAGGAGCTGATCCAAGACAGGTGCATTAGGGGAAGGGAGAGATGCACATGGTGCAGCCGTTTGCAGACAGAAGTCCTGTCGTGGTGACAGCCCCTGCCCCAGGGAGCTCACTGTCTAAAAGGCAGCCAGGGTGAGGAGAGGCAATGTAGCAAGAGCACGCTGTGCAAAGACTAGCTCATGCACAATGTGTAGCCAGGGGACTGTTTGCTCACCAGCTTTCTCATGCCTGCTCCGAGGCCACAGTCTCACCTGCTCAGTGCTCATGCTCTGGAAAGAACATTTGGTATTGCACCCAGAGGGGCCAGCCAGGATGAGGACCCCATGGTGCTGGGCCCCATCCCCCATACAGGAGAAAATCAGGATGAAAACAGTTCAGAGAGACTAATGTTGGTCAAACCAAGAGGCTGTGTCCATGCCTGAGTCCTCCCCAGAACCCTCAAAGCCGCGGCTCTGTCTGCAGCAGCGAGCTGAAAGCTATTCTGGTGCTCACAGACACACGTGAGACTTCCAGCAGCAGCATTCAGAAGCTGTTGGTTTGGCCACCAGCCCTGGCTGAGGTGCACCCAGCTGTGTCTTGGAAGGGAAGGAACTGAGGGCACCAAGTGACTGAGTGTTACTGTGATGGAGACCCCAGACAAGCCTCCTGGATCCCCTCTGTCCACAGCCAGTCAGGTCCCTGCCACAGTGGAGTCTCCTCCCGTCCAGCACCTCGGGTCTCCATGCTCCATGCAGCCAGCCCCCAACTCCAGGCTCAGAGGGTCAGATCCTTGCTCTGTCCGGTCTCCCTTGGAGGGGATTTCCTCCCCCCAGGAGGGTCCCAATCAGCAGCGACTCTCAGCCAGTGTGGCAATCAGAGGGTTTATTAGCAAACCAGTTCATACAGCAGCAAGGACAGTTGGTATCAGCATCCTCAGAACAACCAGAAGTGAAACCCCCAGGGGATTAGGGCTACACCCCAGGGCAGGGTCCTGTCTCTTGGACCCCCATTTTCCCTCTTCTCCCTCCTTTCCCCCCCCTCCTTTGTTCCCCTCCTAGCTCTGCCCACCTCTCCACCCCCTGGCCCAACCAGTTGAATCCAGTGTGACCAGCAGGGGGTCCCAGGTACAGGCTCCCTAAACACTACCCCCCTGCCCCCTAGTGGCTCTACCTCATATCACCCACCTGTGTCCCATCACCTAACTAGCAAAGATAGAGGATCAACACCCGTGTCTTCCCTGACTAATCTAGCAGAGGGTTCCCACTTCTCCACACCTACATAAAGACACACTCAGTAGAACCCAGAAGTAACCAGAGGTCAATTGATTAAGACCCACCCAGGAAGCAGCACAGAGCTGAGCTGACGGGAAAGCACTTTCCATTGACAGCACTGTGGGGGATACCAGGGTAAGCAGGTGTTGGAAGTCGAAGGGAAATATGCAAATTACTGCAGAGTGCCCATCTATCTGTCTGCTGAAACCCACAGCAAGTGTAGACCTGGGCAGAGGGCTGCGGCTTCCGTAGTGGCAAGAAATCACAGTATCCAACATGACCCATTGGCAACCTGAGGGCAAGCAGGAGCCCTTCCATCCACATTCCTGGCCCTCAGACCCAGCTGTCTGTGGTCAGTGTCAAGGTGACCCTACTTGGCCAGATTGAGCTGCCTAATAGGAGTAGAGTGCACTCCCCTCACCTTTGGTAGAGGGACTGTGGCCTCTAACAGCAGGGTTTTCTAACCACAGTCATGACCCCTAAGGCTGTCACAGAGTTATTGGGGGGCATCCCCGAGGTCCCCCTCAGTTTTTAGAGGGGTCATCAATACCTGGAAGATGGTCCCAGCAAAAAACCTTTGAAAACCCATGGACCACAGGACCTGTTTAAAGCAACGCAAGATTCGAGGAGAGCTATGCATCCTGGGATACACAGCTTTGCCAGGCATTGCCTCTGCACTGAAGAGGAAGTTGGCAACATGCTGCCTTTTAGAAGCCCAAGAGCCACATGCGAGTGCCATGGTGATGTGTGCAGTCAGCCTTTGACCACTGCAGATTTCCAAGCAGTCAGACAGAGTGACTAACTAGTCAGTGTATTTCAGATGCTGCTGGCCTGGCCTCAGCACCTGCACACCCAACAGGGAGTCCTGGGAAAGAGTTTGACACAAGGTGTCTGCAGCCAAACATCCAAGTCACCAAAGAGGAGGGTCACACAACCTGGTAACATCTCAGCTCACCCTTCCCACTGGCCTGTACTCTCATTCAGATGCCATGACACCCAGCGTCAGAGCCCCACTCTTACAATCACAGGGTGACTGCTGACAGTGCAAACATTACTCTCTTCCTTTGCTCATCACCAGGGGACGGAAGAGCCTCACAGAGGCAACAAAGCAAACAGACATTGAACAGCTGCAAGAATCACACAGGGGTCTCTCCATCTCCAGAGCCCTTGATCAACATGCTCCCCATTGTCATCAGTCAAAAGAGGCAGGTGGCCCTCAGCCACTTTCCCTGCGGGCCTTGGCCCACATCGCTGGCACTGTGTAACGGTGGGAGTCGGAGAATCTGCTTAGGAGATGCCTGAGTCTGGACTAGCTGAAACGGACATGAGTGTGGGAAGCAAAGAACAGAACAGCAGGGGAGGTGGGTCAGGACTCAGCAGCATGAGGAGTCCTGTGAATGGGAGACTTCCACTGTACACCCACCCTGCCCAGCTCTCAGCACCCCAGAGAGACCAACTTGGAAACACAAAACCGGGGGCCTCAGTGCCCAGCCTCCATCTGACCTGATGCCAGCCTTGATCCAGGTTCCTTCATTGCTGCCACTGCTTGCCTCCCTTCCCAGGAACCAGCCAAACCAACAAGTGATGCCTCGCCCCTAGCACAAGTGCTCACATTAAGCGCCTGCCATGTTACTCCACAGCAACACTCAGCAGCTGGCCAAGGGACCCCACAGCCCTGAACCGAAGTAGGGAGCATGGGTGGAGCCAGCCCGGACCCAAGAAAGCACTTCTCACCTCATGCGCAGGAGCAGATTCAGGTTGGTGTCTTTGCTGATTTCAAACATGTGGTTGGGTGGGAACCAGATTCTGGCCTGCACGTCATAGAGTGCAAAGAGGCTGTAGCAGAGAGGCGTGATCCCTGCAAGAGACAAAAGTCCATCCTATGCGCTGGCAGGGGTGCATTTCTCCCCTGCCCCTGGTTTAAATCAGATAGTTTATAGGCACTGAAAAGCACTTCTTCTCATTGTCTTGCCCACTCTTCTCCAACCTGTTGTAAAGTTTCACTGGCAACCCCAACATTCACTGAGTCCCAATGGCAGGAACAGAGCTTGATGCTCTGGGACTGAAGATCTAGGTCCAGTCCCAAAACAGGAAGAATGGAATTAGCCATTTATGGGCCCCAGAGAGACCACCCTACAACTCATCAATTTAAAGGGACTGGTTAAAACTAGCCTGCTTTTACAAACAATCCTCGTACTAGCACTTCAGCAGCAGATCTCAAAGGGCTTTACCTAGCAAGCCAGCATCGCTGTCCATGTTCTGCAGGTTGGGAACTGAGGCACAGGGAGAGGCAGTGACTTCCTCAATGTCACCCCACAAGCTAGTGGCTAAGCCAGAACAGAATCTTGGTTTCCTGAGTCCTGAGGGCAATGCACCATCCACTGGGTCACACTGTCTCCAGAGACACTGCCATGTCCAAGGGTGGTTGCTTAGAGGTGGTCAGTTGGCCTCACAAGCTGCTCTGCAGTTTTTACTCCACTTAAAACAGAATAATGGGCTTTGTGGGTTTGTTTGGGTTTTTAAAACTGCATCAGGTAGAAGACCCAACAATGGGAGACAATTAATCCAGCCTGATTTATCATCTTCCCTCACACTAGAAAAAAGGGTGTTGCCAGCAAATCAGGGGCTAAAGACACAAATTGCTCACCAGGGCACTGTAAAATAGCCCTCCACAGACAGCCCTGGGAGCTCTGCACCAACTGCGGACTTCAATGATATCCCCAGCTTCTGCAGCTCACCAGGGAAAGTCCCTGGAGGGCAGCAAAATGTATATTATGTGATGATGACACCAATGGGTCAGAGACCACATCACCACTTTAGCTAGTCATCCTCTGATAACTCAGCCTGCCCGTAAAGACCTGACAGCCAAAGCATTGGGGACACTCACCCCTATGTCCTGGGATGCCAGACGCACATAGGAGGCTACAGTCACAGCCCTGATTATAAAGAGCTACAGCTTTAAGGGAGACAGAGCTACTCAGAGGAACAGGAGCTTTATCCACCACTGGGGCCCAGTGACGTGGGATAAGAGTCTACTGACTCCAATCCTGCCCCACTTAGGGCAGGAAGGGAAAGCTAGCCCTTTCATCTCTAGCGCCCCAGGCAGGGGAACTGGCTGGACAAGGGAACTGGACGCAGAGCCTTTCACCCTCAATGGCCCCATCCCGTGTGATTCATCCACATTCCGCAAGACTTGCTCTAATCCCCAGGGGACGAAGTTCTGTTTTCACAGACAGCATTAACTAGCACCCCTTATCAGAGAAGCCAAGAGCGGTGATGGAGGCTATTCTCCCCCTCACCCCTACAGGCCAGAGCTCCAGTGCGAGGTTGGTGCATGGGGACTCTGAGGGATGGAGTCAGAATCCAGGGCTGGCAATCCAGCCCCTTCCCAGAGGTGAAATGACCGTTTGGGCAGGCTCACACCTCAGGGGATACGGATCCTTGCTGGGCGTAGACAGAGAAGCAGACACTTCAGAAGGGAGCTGCCTGCTTCTCACTCAGCACAAACAGCCCTTCCACAGAGAGCCGCTGCTCCCCATGGAGCAAAACTGCACCCCGCAGAACAGGGGAGCAAGCAGCCATAGCCAACACCACTCAAAGTGTTGGTGGGAACATGCCGAGTGCACACAGGCCCTACAGCGACAGACGGGGTGGGTGACAGAAGAGGGCTCACAATCCCCACACTGGTACTTGCTGCTGCTGTCCTAGCAAGGTGCTGGCACCACTGGGAAGCAGAGTAATTCTTCCTCCAAGTCTGACATGAGGGACTGAGGCATTGAGCCTCAGCTCAGATCCCACTCCCCCATCCCAAAGGCAGCACTGGGTGGTTACCCTCACAGCAGCACTGGCAACTTGCAGGACAAGCTACCACACAGAGCCCCCTCACCGGGGCAGGACAGATCCCTTGAGGCCTTTCTGGAGCTGGTGGCCCAGCAACACACCAGGCCCCATGGGCAGTCAGTGCTCACCAATTTTCTGGGCAATGTCAATGCAGATCTCCTCCGCGCTCAGGACCCCCTGTGTGTAGGTCTGGCAGCGGTCCTCTTCCTCGCCACTCCAGTGGAGATACACCTTCAGGCCCCCGCCTGCCGAGATGCAGCAGCCCTCCATGTCCGACTCACTGTGCTTCACTGCACACTGACACAGAGACATTTTGCTGGTGCCGCCAGCTCCTGGTTGAGGGCAGAGATGGGGAGGGAGGCATTTGTGAAGGCAGGATTTGGCTGTCTCAGATGGACTCAGCACCAGGCTGCAGGAGGCTCTGGCTCCTATAGCATCAAAGGAAAACAGCTGCCCCAGCCCCCAGGGAGCTGTGTGGCTGCAGGTACCTGAAATTCCTTCTGGGCCCAGCCAGGGAGAGCCAGGAGGCCTGTCAGCCTGCCACTGGGTCAGTGCATTCAGCACGGCCCCAGAAAAGCAGCAGGGAGAAGAAAGAGGAACTAGCAGGCCAGAGAGGAGTGAAGCTCCCCCACACCGCAAACGCCTGGGCCAGTGGCCAACATTTTCCTTTGAGTGAAGAGTCCTTGAGGGACACCCCCCAGGGTGGAGGGACACCAGCCCCCAAACCCACTCACCTCACAGTGCATAACCCTTGAAACAACAGGAGCCAACTCTGACCCTCGTGCCACAAGCTGATTACTTTGCAATAGCTGCGCATGGTGCACCCCAATCAAACCACCCAGGGAAGCAAGGGATCAGCATAGGAAGGCTGGAGAGCAAAGCTGTTCCCCCATCTCTCTCGGGTGAAATTCTGCAAATGAGACAGCGGGCCACAGCTCCACTATTGCTCACGTACTGAGGGATTGGCCAGCCTCCTCCCCTCGCAGACAAAACACAGCTTGGTCCAAGTCTCACAGCACTTTGCACAGCAGAACATACCACGTGGTACATACAGGGTAGGGTACAGACTGAAGACACTTCTCAAACTGAGCCAAGGGAGGAAGTGACTTGTCTAAGGCTGCGTAGCAAGTCTGTGACAGAAATGGGAACAGAGCCTAGGAGTCCTGGTTCCCAGTGCCACTCCCCTACCCCTGCTCTAACCCACGAGAGCCCACTCACTCCCAAGAGCTGGCAAGAACCCAGGGAGTCCTGACTCCCTTCCCTCCTGTTCTAATCCCAAGACAACACTCCCATCCCCCGAGTTTAATCCAGGGCCCACTTACATGGGTGCTTCTCCCTAGAGAAGCCAGCACCAGCTGTGTCTGTAGAGAAGGCAGGTCTTGGCCTCGATTCTCAGTCAAAGAAACAGCTTAGCACACAGCTATTGGCTGCTTCTGCCAGCTCTAAACACATTATTCAGCAGGGAACTCCCACAGGGCGGGCTACACCCTGCCTTTCCACCAAAGCAAACACCACAGGCAGGAGGGGCAGAGAAGGTCCTGCCCTCCAAGCAGCCTGAAGTGCAGCAGACAGAAGGCCTCCAGGGACGGATCCTCAAGAGCACACAGACGCCTCCACTGAGAGAGGATGTATGGGACTCGTCTCTATCTAGAGCAGCTCAAGAGGGAGAGACAGACACCCCTGGGTCCAGAGTTTTGTACCTCTGTCAAGTGACACCCCAATCAGCGTTAACAGCATGTTAGCCCACAGATCAGGATGTGAGCACACGCCCAGCTCCACTGCCAACGCTAGTCCTAGTGACACCAGAGAGCACACGTGACGTGTCTGGGGATCAATAACTGGGTATGGACATGCAGAAATTTGACAGGGTCGTGTGCACATACCCTGAGCTGGAAATGGGAGCAGGCAGAGCCACACACAAATCCCCATATTCCAAAGTGGATTAAGCAACTCCAAGCCCCCCAGTTCTGGTTCCCAGAATAAAGGCTGACTGATGGTTTTCTGTTTGGGTGCAGAGGCAGCTATGAGCAAAACAGCTTAAGAAAACAGAGCTGTTTAGGTTTTTAGGCAAAAACCCCAGAGACATTGCTACTCTGCTCTCTGCTCCCTGTGAGGCCTTGGCACACCTTACTGGCTTGCCACAGGAGCTAGCCTGGGCTGGGGTGTGTATATTGCATTTGACTGAATAAACTACCTCCAGAGTGCCCCTAAATCTATGAGGGAGCTCATCAGATTGTCATCCACATGGCTCACCAGCTCCTGAATGGCTGTTTCCTCAGGGAGCTGGAAAGTTAAAGAAAAAGATAACAGAGGGAAACTATGGCCAGGCTGTGTCCCTCTCATTGACTCAGCTGAGGTACGCTGCAGAGTGGAGACTCATGCCTGTTTCTGAAGTGTGGGCATTCTGGATTTATTTACTCTTGCATGGGAAGGAGAAAGAGGGGAGAACAGAAGAGGGTAAAACGTCAGTGACAAGCAGTTTTCTAGGGATTCCTCCTCTGTACATAGCCATAGACAGGGGTCTACTGGAGAAAAGACAGGTTCCAAGGCCTCTCCAGATTCTTTGAAATGTTCGTATGCAACAGGACCCTCCCACATCTCAAACCTGACAGATCCTGAAGTTCCTCTCCACCGCAATGATGAGAAAGGAATCTGAAACAAACAGCTCAGAATGCCTTGCTTCCTCATTTCTATAAATCAAGCCATGCAAAGATTTGCTCCCCCCGCCCTGGCTGCACCCTGCACACCTCTAACTCTAAAGAACTGCAGGCACTCACCAGCAACCCACCATGCTCCCATGGGAGCCAAAAGGGCATGCAGACCACATCTCTGAAAAACCAGAGCCTCTGCAAGCATCTGCCAGCAGCAGCTGAGATGGTGGTTTTCAGAAGTCCAGTGTTGTGGGAAAGAGTTTGAAAGCTGGAGAAACCCTTTCAACAATAATTTGATAAAGCAAGACACAGGGAAACCTTGGAGAACTGCAGAAGCCTGGGATCTGGTTTGCATTTAATAAATTCCTTAATATCACACAGATAAGCTGGATGCAATTCGCAAACCAGCTTAGGTTTCCATCAGTTGCAGGTTCTTGATTTAAGGATCCTGAAGGTGCCTAAGGAGTGTGACAACCCCACCCTTCTCACATTGCTAAATGACAACAAGGAACACTTTCAGAAAGGTAAAAGTTGGCAGCCACTGCCCAAAATGTTTTCCTTTAGCTTCCCCCATTTTCACCTGCACCATTTCTCTTGTTTCTTGTAACAGGGCCAAGCGCTTGGAAACGTTTGTGGCTCATGAATAGCAAGAATTTTGTTGATTTCACCCCTAGACCTGAGGGCAAGAAGAAAGCTGGCAGGATGGCACAAAGCACACATCCTCTGTGTTTCGTGGTTTACTTTCACACACACGGAGATCTCAGCCACCAGAGCAAGCCCTTCGGACAGACAGGCAAAAAGGCTGCATTTTCCAAAGGGATAGCCGTGTTAGTCTAGTCCAGTAAAAAAACAACAAGCAGTTGTGTGGCACTTTAAGACTAACAGATTTATTTTTTGCATGAGCTTTCGTGGGAGAAAATCCCACTTCCTCAGATGCTTTGAAGATGGGTGAACTTACAGAAAGGAATTAAACTAGATGCAAGGGGGTGTAAAACATAGGATCAGGTCATAAAGTAACAGCAAAAAAAAAAAAGGCTGCATGCCACACTTTGCAATGGTACCATCACCCCTGCTTGAAACTGGGGTATAGCTGACTGGCTGCAAATTATGGTTTGTAGGGGCTTTGCTCATCCGTGCTCGAGATCTGGAGTGTTACATCCCACCCATGGCCACAGTGGGGGCATAACTACAGTGCAAACAAATCTAAGCAACCATAAACTCAAGATTCATGGGAACAGAACCCAAAGCAAGCTAAAAAGGAAGGATCTCCTTTCTTCATGGGAGCACCCCTTCCAAAACCCAGGTTTTGGCTTATGTGTAGAGATTACACTAGTTCAACCTAAAATGGCTTTTGAACTGGTTTAGTTAAACCAGGAGCTAACAGTGCAGACATACGTAATTTGGTTCATCTGGGCTTGAGTTAAACTGAATGGCTCACCTGGGTTTGAGTTAAACTGACTCCTAATCAACTGAAGCTAAACCAAAATGAGTCCACTTTAAATTAAAATAAGTACCCACACAGTTTTCTGCACCAATTTAATCAATCAATTAAAACCAGTTTAAGTCAAACAAGTGTAGTTAGGATAGGTAGGCAAGGCTGTGTACAGTACACCAACCCTTCATGCTGGCTTCAACCTAACTGCCCTAAGAGGTTCACCTCTGCAATGCTACCCACAAAAGGTCAAAGCCTCAGCGGCCTTCAGTGACCTTAAGCCCACTGGTGCTCAACCAGGGCTCCAACCCACCCCACTTTAATTGTATGCATACACTCAAACTTCTGGGTTCACAACTGCCTACAGTGAATAATCACAACCACACTGCCCCACAAGCACCCCTCTTGTCCTTTCCTAATGCAGGAAACAAGATCCAAGGGCTGGAAGTTGAAGCTAAAGAGATTCATACTGAAATAAGGTGAAAATTTTGAACAGTGGAAGCAACTGGCCATTGAAACAACTTCCCAAGATGTCATCAGGGAACATCCCATAGCCAGGGTCAGACCAAAGCATGAAGACGCTCCTTTCCAGCATTATACCAATGAATCTGTCACATTTTCCCTGTCTATCAAGTTAGCTCAATAGATGCAAAAACCAGGAGGGGCCACTGAGCTCATCTAGTCTGACCTCAGTTTATCGCTTAGAGTAGACAATACACCCCCACAGGCAAGGACCACATGTTTTCTGTGCTACAAGGTCTGAATAAGCTTTCTGTACTGTCCCTGCTCTGGAAATTCAAAGAACCTCACAAAGGTTCCGACCACAAGGGCTTGAGAGCAAGAAGCTGTACCTGTCAAACAGCTTCTCCTGCACTCAAACTGAAATCAGAGTCAAAATGAGTCAAGTTCTCCCACAAGCAGAAAGCTCCAACTGGGAAAAGTGAAAGGGAAGACAGAGACCAGTGATGCTAAGGGCACATGCACAAGGCACAGGACACTAGCAGGGTAGGGGACTCACAGACAGCACGGCACCCACAACCCAGCAGCGCCTTGGCCCCTGCCTTGGGGGCAGCAGCTGTTTGAATTCACCAGCAGCAGGTTCCCACTTCCTGTCCCCCAGCCCATTAGCACAGCAAGAGAGTTTGCACTCCCCAAAGACACCCCATTTCCACTGCAACCAGCCTGACTCCCCATCTCAGGACAGTGGGCAGCCAGCCTCTCCTGGGCAAGAGAGCTTAGACTAGATGGAGGAAGGGGACAAGCTGGGGAGGATTTCAGCCCCCCATCTCTGACACCCTTGCTCTATCTAGCAGCAGATCTACCTGTGCCTGCTCCCCAAAAACCTCTTCCCCTCAAGCCTGCACCCCTCCTTCTTCCTCCCTTCCTTCCTGACCTGCCACCGGATCCACCCAGACTCCCACCACCCTGTGTCCTCCCACAGACCCTGCCACCCCCCGCTTCCCTACAGATGCCTCCTGCCAAGAGCCTGCCCTTATCTCTTCCCCCCACATACCCCTGCCCCCCTCCTGCCCCCCACATACCCCCTGCCCCTCCCCCTCCTGCCCCCACATACCCCCTGCCCCTCCCCCTCCTGCCCCCCACATATCCCCTGCTCCCCCCACATACCCCCTGCCCCTCCCCC
>ML682037.1:328388-393634 GCA_007922195.1 Podocnemis expansa
GGGCTGGAGCAGTTAGGGCCCTAGGTGAAATCATGGTAGACCCAGCCAGCTTGCAGTTTGCACACCCCACTAGGGGTAAGTGCCCAAGAGATTATCTCATCCATAGTAATATAACAATTAGAAATGTTTAATCATGCAAAATCCCTTATGAAAGTCCCTCAGAGCATGTTACAAACATTAAACTCCAGCCTCAAGGGTGGTCTAGTGCCCCCCTTTTACAGATTGGAACACTGAGGCCCACAGAAATAAGAGGAATTGATGTCAAATGCGCTTCAGTCTAGCCGTGGAGTGACTATAGTAGTACAAACTACCACTTGAACCCACAACAGTCATGAAGAAGCTCCAGTGGGGCAGCTGTGTTCATCTACTTCAGCAAAACAAACAGGGAGTCCTATGGCACATTTAAAGACTAACACATTTATTTATCAGATGAGCTTTCATGGGAGAAGACAAAGTGGGATTTTCCCCCACGAAAGCTCATGCAATAAATAAATTCATTAGTCTTTAAAAGTGCCCCAGGACTCCTTATTTCTTTTAGTCATAGAGAGGACACTCTGCTCTGAATTAGTGAGTCAGTGCAACCAGTGTTCAAATGTTCAGCTGCAGCTACTATTTCTCAGGACTCAGGGTTTTAAGGACCATCGGTGGGTGGGAACACTCATGGTGAATCCTTGAGAAAAGGAACATCAGGCAAACTGAAATGGCAGGTGCTTCCTGTGAGCCCTGCTCTTAAAACTACAGGTAGAGAAGTAGAGCTTCTGTAGTGAGCACAGAGAGTGTTGTACATTGAGTTAACAGCTCCATCATCACCATCCTCATCACAGCAAGCGCCACTTAGATGCAGATTCACTTCACCCATTACACTGCAGCATCACAATGGCAGGAGAGTCTGGTCCAAGCAAGGGAAGTGTGATTTTCACAGCCTTCAGAATTCCCAGCCACCTTTGGATTAAGGATTAAGGCTCTATTAGCGGAGATCCATTCCTCAGCCCTTGGCTCTCAGCAGCTCTACCTGCTGTAAGACATTAAGACAACTGCTAATGGCTCATTTAAAAGGTCAGAACACAGCAGAGGCAGGATCTTAGAACAACCTGCATTAGCTAGGCTCAGCACTCTTCTTTTTTTACCCCACTCACAGGGGTAACAAGTGACTACAGGATTGTTCTTTCTGCTCTGAAGGGATACCTAATTTAAGTGATGATGGTTACCAACATAACTGAGATTAGACCACACCAGCAACCTTGCCCCACCATGGGCTGTGTGGGAGGGGCTCCCTACAACCTCAAAAAAGTTCATTGTCTTCCTCCACAGCCCTCCATAAAAACAAACAAGGAGTCCCATGCCACTTAAAGACTAACAAATTTATTTATTGCATGAGCTATCGTGGGAGAAATAAATTTGTTAGTCTTTAAGTGTCACAGGACTCCTTGTTTGTTTTATTAAACTAGACTAACATGGCTGCTCCTTTGGAACTTAGCCCTCCATAAGAATTTGCTTTTGCTCTCAGGCCTACCACAGAAAAAAAGCTATACTGGTATATTGAAAACTTCCAAAGGGATAGCCGTGTTAGTCTAATCCAGAAAAAAAAAACAAGGAGTCGTGTGGCACTTTAAGACTAACAGTTTTTTTTGTTTGTTTGTTTGTTTTTTTGCTGGTATATTGAAAACAGTGCCGATCGTGCAGTCCTTTGTACACCCGTCAGCTTTAGGAGGGAAGGGTTATCTTTCATTCTGTGTTTGTCCTATCCAGGGGCAGGACTCCTAGATCAGACAGTAATAGAAATAAAGATTAATAAGCTAGGCAGGTCTATTTTAAAGACATTATCAAATGCACATTGATGCAGAGTCCTACATTCATCCAAAATCAAGGTCCAAACACAAAAGACAGCTTGAGCAGCAGAGGGGCTAGAAGACATGCTAGTACCAAAGGCTGAATTAGTGGAGCGGGGGCGTAGCTCAAGGCACAGAACGGCCTTGGTCTCTGAAAGATCCTCTGTGAAGGTTCACGTCCTTGCCAGCTCAGTTATTCTTCCCCCAGCACTCAGAGACCAACTTCTCCTGCTGCTGGAATAAGGCCATAAATATTCAAAACAGGCCTAAGGGCTTTCATAGCCACCCACCCTGCTGGCAAACAAAATGCCTTCACTTTCGCATCTAGAAAGAGGCATGGGGGGAGGAAGGAGTACTCTGAGAATGGTTGGAGGCCGTTCACATAGGAGGGGTTAAGAAAACATTAGGAATAGAATCAAGGGAAAGATTGACAGGAGAGGCACTTATGATGCAAGCGAAGCAGTTGAGAACCTGACAGCAGAGGCTGAAGTGCTTTTGGCTCCCTCTAGCAGGCTAGGAGCTCAATAGATGATAATGCAACTTTCTGCAGAGAAACATCTTCATCTCATCACCTGTAGATCACACAGAAGGTAGGGCTCAGCCTCAGTTTCCAGCAAACCCTTACAGAAAAATATATGCACCATTGATGAGTAGGTAGCTGTCTTCCTGAATGCGCAGATGAGGAAATTAAGGCAGAGTGGCTCCAGTTCCAGCTCCAACAGAAGCCAAACATCCCCACCTGCAGACTGCCAGGACAGCTGCCCTCCACTGGGATCATGCAAATAATGCCCAGAACACAGCGAATGAGAGCAGAGGACACAGGACTCAGTTGAGTGGGTCCGACTGTGGAACCTGCTTCAAGAGGGATTAGAACTGAGTCAGACCAAAAGTCCATCTAGCCAAGCATCCTGTCTGCCTGGGGCATGGCCAAACTTGTGGAACTCAAGAGCCTCACAAGTTCATTATTAAACCTTTGAGAGCTGGACTGAGTCATATAGCCGTATTTTACCTACTCCAAAATTAAGTTTAAAATTCATTGCATGCTTAATTTTATCATAAAAAGAGGGCAAATATTGATCCTACTAATGTCAGATTATAATAATTACTTAAGGCAACCACAAAAAATAGTCAACTTCCAAAGGGATAGCTGTGTTAGTCTAGTCCAGCAAAAACAACAAGGAGTTATGTGGCACTTTAAGACTAAACGTTCACCCATCTTCAAAGCATCTGACGAAGTGGGATTTTCTCCCATGAAAGCTTTTGAGAAAAATAAATGTTAGTCTTAAAGTGACACATGACTCCTTGTTGTTTTTTTTTCCCCACAAAAACTAGGCCTACCTACCTATATAGTAGAAACTTATCTTCTCCCCACCATCCCAGCTATGCCACCTCGCTTCTCCCCACCCTCTCTGACCATGCCACTGTGCTTCCCCTGGCCCTCTCTGGTCCCCTCCCTAACTTCCAGGCCTTGACACTGGTTCCCCTGGCCGACCCCCACCCCCAAGGCAACCTTACCTGGCCACTCCAGCAGCTAGGCACAGCCTGGGGCTCCCCCCTGAGCATGCTCAGGGCAGATTTAAAACTCCTAGTCTGGAGCTGCTTTCCTCTGGCCTTCTTTTGCAAGACGCACTTTTTCATTCAAGAGCCACATGAGGCTCCTGAGCTGCAGTTTGGCCATGCTTGTGTGACCACTGCCATTTGCAACCTGCTCAGGCGGATCCTCTCTTCTACTTCACTGGCCCTTCATTTGCTTCACAACCCTCTCTGGTGGCTAGAATTTCAGTCAAATTCTTAAAATTTCTTCCTCTACTCTATTCCAATGTCCCATTTCTCAGCAGGGTAACGCTGCCCAGGTTTTGCATGCATGGCAGCATGCACTCTTTGTCTCTCACTGGCGTGCCAGGCCACAGTTCTGCTCACTCACCACTGCCAGCCACCATGAGACTCCCCTGGCAGGGGTGTGCAAAGGTAGGTGTGGATTTTGTCTCCCAGACCTTGCCACCACTAAATGGAACCCCTTTCTCCAAAAAGGACCAGTGAATTTTAAAAGCAGGCATTAGTCCCCAGATCTTGCCTTCTGACTCGATGTGCTGATTTTTAGCGCTGAGTGGTTTTCAGTCACACTTCGCACAGGGCCTCCAACCCAACAAAGTTATGTGGGAGAGAGAATATTTTCTCTCCATTTCATGGATGAGGAAATGGAAGCACAGAAAAGGGAAAAGACTTGTCCAAGGATTGTCTCCCCCCAGGTAGTACCAGTGCCTACCTGCCACACACAAGCACTGGGACACATCATTTAACAACCTGGTCAGTTTTCCAGCACTTTGCTCTATTTCTCTGTTTGCACACTAGAGTTTTTTGTACATATATTTCTCCCTCAGCCTTCCTCCCTCCCCCACCCCCACTGCACTAGCTCTGGGTATGCAACAGCTAGTGTGCCAGCGGACATTGAGTCCCAGCCGAAGCTAGGGAAGTGGATAAGAAATGACTTTATTTGGTCACTAAAGCTCTGTCCCTCCTTGGCAGCTTCTGAAAATACAGGAAGATTAGCATTCCAGCTAGAGACTGAGGGTGACATGTCTAGACAGGGTGACAAATTCATTGCTGTCAGCTCAAAGTTCCCAATTCAGTTGATGTTTCTGTGAAAGATCCACTCAGTTGATCACTAAAATCCACCTCCTCAAGAGTAGCAGTAGCCAGAGAGCATTTCCCTTCAACTCAGGGCAGTAGCTCCACCAAGGTAAGTGGAGGTTAGGTAGTCAAAGGGAAATATACAAATAACTTGCATACCTCCCTTTGACTGCCACCAAAAACAGCAGCAAGTGTAGACCACAGCTCCTTGTCCCCATCTCATCTACAGTCCACTTCCTTGAGCTAGCAGTCTGCCAGCAAACACTCACCAGCAGGTCCCCATCCAGTACATGGTGAGAATCACGTATGGATGTATTCTGATTTTAGACTCCAGGCCATTTTGCTCACCCCACATGGTTCAAAGTGACCCAGTTTGACCATGGTGTGAGCTTAGCCCAACACCCAGTTAGCAGCAGCACGGGAAGGATGCTTTCATGGACAGACAAACAGCTTACACCATCTTTCTGTCCAAAATTTTTCCAGATGAGTGTGTGCCTGCCCCCTTCTCTTGGCATTTTGGTCTCACCTTGACACCTGCAGGGCGTAGGATAAAAGGGGTGGGCAGATGGCTTCCAACAAGTTTCTGCTGTTGCATGGAGTCTTTCTGTGCTTGGATCCCAGTCAACAAGCACTGGCCAGAAATCGCAGAACCTGGGCCTAATGCCCAAGTCCTACTGCTTGGTTCAATGCAAAGGAATTGCCTAATGCAATCACGTGCAATCAGCACAGCATGAGCTCAGCTGGACCACAGCCAAACTGGCATCCCCCAGCCCACTCACACTCCACTGCCTGGCACTGCTTTGCCACACCCACATATAGTATGTGCCTGTTGAAAAGGCAGGTGGTTTTGTCTTGTACCATTATTCCAGGGCACTTCCTAGAGCTGCTCACACTTCTGAATGTGGCAAGGGAAGCCTGTTACCCACAACCCTTCTGCAGAAGAAACAAAGCATGGTATTGGAAAACCTCACAGCAGCACCAGACAGAGGGCCCCCAACCCAGCCAAGTTCTGCTCTCATGGCTACCCAGGGAAGAGATGAATGAAGATGCCCAGCTGAGTTCATGCACCCCTTGGGGTGGTGATATACTGTAGACTCCACACCCTTTGCACTCCCTAAGCCTACTGGGGAAACACTCACCCTCAGCCTCAGACAGTGCTGGCAGAGACAGGGCAGTCTTACTGGCTCTGATGGCTGATCTGGTAAGCGAGGGGCTGCTTACCCACTGTTGGTCAGCAGAGTTGTGGCTAAGACCCACACACATGCATGACACAACCAATTCTGTGGGCAACAGCGCACACAATGGCGGTGTCTGAGGGGCAAGGTTGCTGCCACATTTGCCTGCAGCCCCTGCACAGTTTGTTTTGGACACTAAGGGCTTCCACAGATTATGGAAGGTCAAGCTGTTTGGCAGGCCAGCAACATGATGCCCAGCACCAGGGCCTGTGGACAGGATGACTTTTGAGTCCATTTCTCTTGTCAGAAACTACAACTAAAGCACGGCAGATTACAAGACACTGTCCCCAGCAAGTCCACACCACTCTCAACTACTTAGATCTCTTTATTCATGTAATAGCCGTACTGGTTACCAACAGACAAGATATAACAGCACATTTGGAACTATTACACTGACTGGCTGATATCACCATGGCAGACCTAGAACCTAAACTGCCATGTCAAGTCCCTTTGCACTCCTGACTCACTGGAGTAACTGGGCTGTGACTCTCCAGTGGTAGCAAAGGGGCTTCCAGCTGCTTCCCAAAGGCAGCACAGGGCTTGGTGTTGGGCACAAAGCCAGCCAGCAAGCAGCTCACACATTCACACAGTGTCTGCATATGTAAAGCACGTGTTGTCCTGAGGGATAGTCTGGTGGAGGAGGAGATGGGGCAGAGCTGTGGCCGCAGGAAAGAGATGCGGAAACAGCCGGCTTTACGCATTTCCAGCTCATAGTTCAAGGATTTCCCTTCTCCTCCTCACTGCTCTCTTTCTTGACCTCCTCGTAGACAGCCTCAGCTTCCTCATCTCCCTTCTCCGCTCCTTCCGCCGTCTTGGCATTTGGCACCCAGAGTCCCGAATCGATGCAGCGTTGCATATGGTATTTAGCTTCCTAGAATACAGACAGTGTGTCACTGCTAACGGAGGTCAGCACAGCCCTCAGGTCTCAGTGATCCCTGCTTCCTCCATCTCCCCCAAAACCCCGCACTACAGGTGATAGCCAGGGCTGGCTGGCTGGCCATTAGTGACTTGGGAAGAAACCAACCATCACACAGAAAGACATGTCAATGTGCCTGGGAATGAACTCCAGTTCACAGCAGCAGAAAGCAGGCTCGCCTCTTACGCTCTAGGCCAGCGTGTTCTCCACAGTGACTGACCCCAACCCCCCTCCCATCAGTAGGGGGCTGAGTGGGGAAGGGGAAAAAGAGCAACATGGCAAGCTGATGTGTGCCAAAGAGATTTAAAATGCCCCAGCTGCAGCAAAGCTCTCAGGTGCACAATGCCTTCTGCTGCTGCCTTGCTCCTTTGCTACAACTGAGGCGTTTTACAGTTCCTACTGCTGTTACCACAGGAATCAAAATCAATAAGACATAACTTCCATTGTGAGATGTCCTTTGTCAAACCTTACTCCAAGAACAGATTAACTCTGGTTGAACATACAGGCCCATGATTCCCACTAAAACTCGAGTAACATCACTGTCAGTACTAAACTGTGTGTGTAATTGTTATGTATCTATTTTTAGAAATAAATGCAATGTGTTTGTGAAATGGTATTTAACCCAATTTCCTGGGTCATTTTTGCAGGAATGCGCAGTGCCCAGCTATTACAAACACCACAACCAGTATATAACTGCTTTTTTGAGACCATTCTCATCAGGTGTCCTGCGCAAAGTAATGAATACAATTAGGTCCACTAAAGGTTGCGAAACACTGCTCTAGGCCTGCATCTCAGCCCCACCCCTCAAGGAGATACTCACAGCAGGCTCCATTTTGCTGATTGCATCTTGCAGCATCTGAACATCTTTCACATCAAAACACTTTTGCAGCTCCTAGGGGGAGGAGAGGGAGCATGGTGAACTGGTCTGGGACAGGCCCCTTTCATGTCTGCTCCCACTCAGCTGGGAACATAGTGGAGACTGTACGTTTGGCCCAGGCTCCTGGATTTGTTTCTCTTCTCTGCCAGACTTGGTCAAGTCAGACACACTGTGCTCAGTACCCCGCATGGGATGGGGACTGGGTTTGCTACCTCTGGGGGCAGTAGGATAAATCAGTGTGTGCAAGCTGTTCGGAGAATGGGGCAGGCAAGTATCTGCATCAGATGGGGAGTGGGCAAGAAGCCCCCAAGATATGAGCCTGACCCCAGCTGCTCTCACTTCAAGTGCAAGGCACCTGCTGCTCAGCAATCAGGCTACTCACCGAAGGAAGGGATTCATACACCTCCACAGGGTCCAACCCTCCGGGGCCCAGCCGCTTCTGCCGCTCCTCCTCTTCATACTCCTTCATGGCTTTCTCTATGCGCACCTTGGCACGGCCCCTCACCCGCTCCTTGAAGGCCTCCAGCTCATCAGTGAAGCCCTCCATGTACTGCTGATCAGCTGTCTGCAAGGGGCAGGGAGAAGCAGGGAGGGAGGGTTAGCTGTCAGGATATTAACAAAGGAGCCAAGAGGGCATGGGATGCAGCTGAAGAGACACTCCCCCACCAGGGTAACCACTCCTCCTTTCAGTCATGCTACCTGCCAGCTGGGGGGGAAGGAGCACTCCTGTTAGTCCAAGTGCTCCCTCCATTAAAAGCCACCTGCTGGAAAAGCTGGCATCTGTCACAAGGGGACACTCCATCCTGCGCATCACCACAACCTGTTGATGCCACAGCAAGCACAGTACGAGGCACACAGCCAGGGGACAGCTGAGCATAGGCAGTAGGAGCACAGGAAGTCCAGTGAGCAGGTGATAAAGCTGTAAGCCCAGCACCTTCCCTTTGCTTGGGGGTTTCCAGGCACAAGCCTTGGAGGAGGCAGATCCCCATGTGTCTTTCAGAAGGTTGTTAGCCACAGTGGCAACCCAGCCCCAACCCCCACCCCTGTGCAAGAACACTGGTCATGGAAGGTGGCTGAGAGTTCAACCATATTTAAACCCGACTCCTCAGTGGGCCGCAGGCCATCTCTCTCCATGAGTCAGAACCACCAGATTGGCTCAGCTGAAAGGTCCACCTAGTCCAGGGGTCCGTCTCTGACTGGGTCAGCAATGGAAGCCAGAGACGATAGCACAAGAAACACCACATGAAGCAGATGTGGAGTAATGCGCCTCATGAAGAGCCCTTCCTAACAGCTACCAGAGTTTCTCTTTAAACCCTCAAAACAGGTTTACAACCTTAGGAGGAACTGTTACAGTTTGGGACATTCCTGTAGTCAGGGGGTCCAGCCCCTTCTGGAACCTTGCTAAGCCCTGACCTAACCAACAGCCTATAGCATTGAGATCCATGCTGTCACCACTTTCATATCAGACCTCTGGCAGGGGAACCACGCCCTCACAAAAGAAAGGGAACAAAAATGACACAGCCAAGGAGGACTCTGAACTCACCTTGATTTTGGTGAAGAACTGTCTGAAGCAAGCTCTGGGATCCACCTTCAGGCTCTTGGCCAGCTCTAGGATGAACTGCATCACGATGGTCTGGTGGGCGACCTGCTCCATCAGGGCATGTTTCTAGGGGGAAAAGGCACTTGTGGTTCCAAGGACAGCACTCAGCTGTGTAATGCAGCCAAGAGAGGGTGCACACATGTTCCAAGAGGCCCCAAAATACCACCAACTGCAGTCTTGGCCCTTACTACTCAGGGAGTGAGTAGGAAAAGGATATGGCTGGCTGGCCATTCCCGCCTGAGCCCTTGTCCCATTCCCATCCAGACTCAACTGCTAGGATTTCTCAGCTATCAATGCCACCTTTAAGCAAATGGAAGAGGTTGTTGTTTAAAGAGCCACTGGCTCCCAGGAGAGCAGATGATGGCTGCGAGACAGCCTCCACTGACCCAGTAAGAGAATGGTTCAGATAACCAACAGCTGGAAAAACAGTACTGATAGGGGAACTAATGCTCCAGAGTGGCATGCAGCCATTTGGGCATAAGCTTTCAAGGTCCTGCCCTGCCCAGCCTGAGTTTGCTACACCACAAGCTGTCCATTAGGGAAGGGATGATAATGCGAAAGAGCCTGGCCCACCCCAAATTTGAATGAGCCTGAACTCAGCAGGACACACTGGATTCATCCCTCACTGCTCTCTCACTTCTGCGTCCAGACACGGCAACTATGGAAACATGGTGGCCTCACCTCTTCCACTTCCAGATCAATGCACCAGATGACCAGGTAGTTGGCGGTCTCTTCACAGACAAGATGAGGGTTATCAGACAGATACTTCTGGCTGTCATCCCAGCGCCGCAGCATCCCTTCAAAGCAAGAGACTCGTTGTTAGGAGAAAACAGCTCCCTTGCCACACGGCCAAAGAGAAGAGCCTGCCCACAAAGCTGGTTTCAGGCAGTCTGAACAGGGCTAGAGACCACGATGAAGGGAAAAGATGATACAGTGGACAGGACACTAACCAGTGACTTGAGACACCTGGGTTTAATTCCCCCTTTTGCAGCAGGGTGTAGGTGTGACCTTCGTCAAGTCACTGAGTCTTAGGTATTTAGATAAATACCTTTCAGGGTCTGGGCCTTTGAGCCTCACTGCCCTATCTGTGCAGCTGGGCCAGCAGTACTAGGCTGCCAGGATGAATGTGTTGGTGTCCGAGCACCTCCCCATCTCCAAAGTCAAGGGGCCAAATAAGTACCTAGGACAGACAAAATGCACAACAGTGTTTTGGATTAACATCTTCTCATGGCTGCATTTAACAGCAGTGAGCCCTACTGAAGGCAGGTAAGCACCTGGGAGGGAAACAAGTGACTGGCAGGATTTAGCTGAAGAACACACAGGTGAATTTACCAAGGGTATGTATTAGAGGCCTATTACTACGATAACCAAGCATCAGGAGCATGAAGAAAGACTCCAGGACAGGACCTGATGATGTGGGAACACAGAGTTAATCTCATGATTTGCCTGGCCAATCAGACCAAGAGGGGCTCATAAGGCAAAATAGGTCAGCGATTGAGACACTGGATTGGGACTCAAGAAAGCTGGATTCATTTCTTGGCTCTGCTACACTCTCCAGTGATAACATTTCCCTACCTCCTCGGATTGTTTGGCAAAACAAACAAACATGCTGGTCTCTGAGGAGCTCAAGGGTTCTGGGGAAGGGCACCTTAGAAAAGCTGTATTTCAGGAACATTAGAGCAAGGAAGAGTTAGGAGGCACAGAAGGTCGTGCAAAATCAGGGGCAGAACTGAAAAGAAAAGCCAGTTCCAAAGTGAACCTGCTTGCTACTGTTTTGATGCTGGTTTGCAGAGTCTTGCCTTAGGGCTTTACAAGTGACATTCAGGACAAAAGTCAGTCCCAAGGGAAAGGAAATGGTGAGTGGGCTGCATGAGGAGATCACAGAGTTTTTACACATGGATCAGATAGGAGTTCAACAGGTAAGGTCCCTTGGGTGAGAACACACTGCTACCCCACACTGAACACAGGTCTCTCCACCTGGACGTTCCTTACTTTCTAAGTCTACTGCAGGGGCAATACATTCCAGGGAAGTCAACTATGCCGTGATTACAACACTTCCTTTGCTGGGAGAGTGTCACACAATGCCACTAACACAAAGCCCTTTTCTAAACCAAGAGGGACTCTTGAGGCATCCATCTCTATTGCCTCAGAGCCCTGTGCCTGCAGCTGCTTAACTCACCAAAGTGTTTGATCTGCTTCTCGTACTTCTCCACAAACGTCTTGTGTTTCTTCTCTTTTTGCTCCTCTGATTCTTCCTGCTCTTCAGGCTTGACATTGAAAACACTCTGCAAAGAGGGAAAGGAGGTTGCTTCATAGAGCTGCTGTGTTGCCTGCTAAAGTCCCAGCACTACAACTCATGCCATGTTTGCAAGGCTTCTTCCTCAGTGAGAAACCCACCCTGTTCCTTCCTCTCTCCTAGGTAGCAGCACCAGCCAGACCTACCTTGCTGAAGCCATCTTTGCTCAGGGTGTCCACATTCCAGGGCATGTTCTTCTCCTTCTTTCTCAGCTCCTCCATTTTCTTTTCCCAGCTCTTCTCTTCTTTTTTCAGCTGCTGCATTTCTGTCTGAAGTTTCTGCAGCTCCCCTTTCCCATTCTCCGCATCTGCCACCTCCAGATCTTTTATTTTCTTCTGGCACTCGGCTAGTTTCCGCTTACATTCCCTGCATCCTTTATCCAGCTCTTCTTTCTCCTTCTGGAACTGTTCCATCCTCTCCACTCGGGCCTGCAAATATCCATTTTCAGCTTTTTTAAAAAAATATTCTTCATGACTTAGTCTTGGAACAGAAGAAACAATTAAGTCACTGACAAGGAGAGTGCAGACTGTTTGAGTAATATCAGGTGCCCCTCTCCTTACCACACACAAGTGACAACCATCAGGATGATTCTAACCCCACCGGGATCTAAGAGAACAGTCCCACATACGCTCAACTCGGTGTATCAAAGTCACACCAACAGGACAGCAACTTCTACACCAGAGAAGGGTTGGTTTCCACTGACTTTGGGAAAAGGGATAATCACACTTCCCAACACATTGTCTGGGACTTATTGCTTACTTCCAGTATCACTCAGTGCTTGGCCAGTTTCCTGCCTCTGTAGAGAGCCTAGCTCTCAGCCACTCATTTAGCTACTTGTTTAAATCAGACTTTTTGGCTGTGTCTCTTCTCTGTTGTGCTGACATTCACATGCACAAAATCCCTGTGCTGCTAAGTGAGAGCTCACTGAAGGTTAGGGCTCCCAGGAGGCTTGGCATTCCTGCACTGACTCTAGTTAGACTCAGAGCACGCAGAGCAAGAGACCAGTGATAACCCAGAAGCCACAGCAGGGAACGACTGTTCCTCTCCTACACAGTATCAAGTTGTAGACGCTGAGATCCCCTTGACATCTGCCTTCACAGGCCAGGGCAGGCCTGTTCTCTACCATATAATCTCTAGACCTCTATCTAATCTATGTGTAACTGCCTCAAGCAATGGTGTCCTACCACATCCCTTACTTAGGGTTATTGTGCTAGAGAGTCCCTTGATACTCAACTCATATCTTCCCCTTTCTGCTTCAGTCAACGTGTCCTAGCTATAGCCAGCCCAATGACACTTTTGTTCCTAGCCCCCCCCCCCGTCAACTACTGAACACGCTTTCACAGACAGGTTCTCCCTTACAGGCTAATGTTTTCAAGAGGGTTCTAAGATCCTTAGGGTTTTGTTTGCTATAGACTGGACATGGCTTTTTGTGGCTGCTGGAAAACAGTTTATTCCTTCTCCGAGCCTGGAAAATAAAAGCTGAATTCCCATTTTCGTCTCCATGTGGAGAAAAACATCCACGTCTCTCCATAAAGCAGAGATCCTTCCTTCCTTCCTGTGCATAATATGCTAGCTGGAGAAAGAACAACCCCACTAAGATACAGTTACACTGCATATATTGCAGAGGGGTAGCCCAGTTAGTCTATTTCCACAAAACAAACAAGCAGTCCTCTGGCACTTTTAAAGATTAACATATTTATTCCTCACATAAGCTTTTGTGGGCATATGCCCACTTCGTCAGATGGATGAAATAAAAAAAAGGGCATGTTAGGTGTAAAAACGTAGATGGATGGGTCACAATGTAATTCAAACAGATCTAGAGGGACAGACTGCTAGCCGACCTCTGTAAAGTGAACATTATTCTGTTCCTCTGGATCTCGTAGAATTAACATTGTGACACACCCACTAATATATTTACACCTAACATGCTATTTTTTTTCCCCATTTCATGCATCTAATGAAGTAGGATTGCACCCATGAAAGCGTGTGCAAGAAATCAATGTGTTAGTCTTTAAAAGTGCCACAGGAGTTCTGTCTGGTACACTGCACATATGCTCCAAAGCAAAGCAAGGATGCACATCACTTGCTAGAAGAGGCTTTTAACAAGATCATCATTTATTCCTCCATTGTCTCCTACCACTTAGCACTTCTGTAGTGCAACCCACTCCCCAGATTTCAGCCCTGCTAAGAGCTATTACCCCCATTTTATAAGATGGAAAAAATGCAGCAGAGAGATGAAATGACTTTCCTGGCACAAGCGAGTGGCAGAATTGTTACTGGACATGAGCATGACCCTCCCTGCTCAGATCCCTGGAACCTTCAAGGACAAATTGGCAAAATGCCCTGCCTACATGCCAGGATCTTTGAGAGAATGAACTTAGTAAAGGCTGTAACAAATGCAACACACACATCAGCATGAGCCCTAAGACTGAGGCGCCTAGGTGTGTGGCATGTTAAGAGCCCCCTTCCCCCCCCATGCCACTGCCACCACTTTTGGTGGCAGTAGGGGATGAAGAAGCCCACCTCACCCCCCACTGGTGAAAAACCAACATGGACATTTGCAGTGGTGGCAGTTAGGAGAAAAAAAGCCACACACTGCTGAAGGCAGCTTTTATTATTTTTCGGTTGCACAGCTATACACCACAGTACAATTCCCAGGCACCATGGCTACATGGAGCCCAGGTTTTCTCGAACCCTCTAACCATCTCACTTCTGCAACCGAGGTGAAAACCCCCCAGCTTATTCAGAATGAACCTGGGTTTTCCCAATTGTTTGACACTAAAAACAAGATCAGAACTCTCTGAACCAGGGAAGTGGGTTCCCAGTCCCATTAAATGGTGACAGATCCTGAAGCAAGACCAAGTAAACCTAGACCAGTGGTTCCCAACCAGTGTGCCACCGCAACACCCAAAGTGTGCTGTGAGCATCCCTGAGAGCTGGAGTTAAAGTTCCCTCCCTGCTCAACCCAGCCACGAGGGCTGTGCTGGGCTGGGAAAAGGCAGGGGTTAATGTAAGTGGGAAGGGACCAGAACACAGTTCTGCGGCCCCCTGTTTTAGGCAGGCAGCATTCTACTCCCCCTAAAAATAAAGGAAGGCACCAGAATGCAGAGTTTCAGGGGTCCCCCAAAAATAGCAGGAGCAGCCCAAATGCAGCATTCTGGTGGCTCCACCTTAGGCCCAGCCAGCAAAGAGCTGTGGGAGGCCAGGAGTGTGTGAATCTCCCTCTGCAGGGCAGAGCAGCTTATGTCTGCCAGCCAGCAATCAGCCCAGGTACAGACTTTGGGCAGCAGGGCTGCAGGGTGTGTGTGTGCGCGTGCACGTGCGTGTGCGCAGCAGAGGTGGGGAGAGTGTATAGCTGGGGCTGTGGGGTGGCTGTTTGCTTGGGGGGGGTGTAGCTGGGGGCTGGAGGCCTAGTTCTGGCCCCTGCAGTGATGGGAGGGTCCATCACAGGCAACAGGGGGTTAGGGGAGGGGAGGACAGGACAGGACCCACTGGGGTGGGAGGGAGCAGCAATGGGGTGAGGATTTGCCCTGGGTGGGAGGGAGCCACTGTGGAGAAGGGGAAAGTGGGTGCTGCGCCAGGCTCCCCTGCCCTACCTTCCCACTCCCCAGGGTCCCCCTGCCCCCCCCAACGCCACTCTTGTTCTTCCTCTCCTCTCCTCTCTTGCCACCCTTGTGCTGTTCCCCACATGGCTGCCCTTGTCCTCTTTTGCCACCCCTGCCCTGCTCTGCTCTCCACGCTCACTCCTGACACTGCACACAACTCCTGACCACCTGTGTTTTGCCATCCCTGCTCTGCTACCCCACACAGCAGCATTTCCGAAACACTGTGCCATGGTTCATGAATATTCATAAGCAATTTAAGTTAATTTGAATATTTATGATTTTTTTAATAGTGGTGTGCCTTGGAAAATTTGAAGGTATCAAGGTGTGCCACGGCAGAGAAAAGGTTACGAACCACTGACTAGACCATCCCTTACAGGTGTTTGTTCATCTGTTCTCAAAACCCTCCAATGATGGGGCATCTGCAAACACCCTTGGAAGCCTATTCCAGAGCTTAACCATTCCTAAAAAGTTCTTCCCCTTTTCTAAACTAGATCTCCCTGGCCACAAATTAAGCTGATTACTTCTTGGCCTACCTTCACAAGATATGGAGAACATATAATCACCATCCTCTTTAAAAAAAGCCCTTTACATATTTGGGTCCTCTTAGTCTTTTCTCAAAGCTAAACACGCCTAGGATTTGTAATATCTGGACTCTCCATCTAGACCATTTTTTCCTACTTTGCTTACGAGACCATCATAAGCAACTGTGCCAAAAGTCCACTATATCACATTTACTGCTTCCCCATGCCAGCAACTCTGTCAAAAAAGAAAATGAGGTTGGTTTGGCACAATTTGTATCTGACAAATCCGTGCTGGCTATTTCTGCTAACCCTGGTATGCTGTGTGCTTGAACACTTAATTAGTTCCACCATCTCAGGGGTCTGTCTGCAGCCTGTGGGTCCAGAGCCTCATAGGGCTCTTCGGCAGCCCATTTGTGGCTCTGGGCTCCAGGTCCAACCCCTGCCAATCAGGGACTCTGCAGGTGGCATGCTCCTGGCTGTGGAGTCCCCTGCCATTGGGGGACCCTGTTGGGGGCTTGCTCCTGGTGCCAGGACCCTCTCTCCACCAGAGGACCCTGCGGAAGGCGCCATGGCCCAGTTCCCAGCTTCCCCCTCCAGGGGGTGACACCCACTTCGGCTCTCAAAACAGTTGGTTATTGAAGAAAATTTTTATAAATGGCTCTTATCTCTTGTGTTGCTGACCCCTGCACTATCTTCCCAGATTTTGAAGTCATCATAACCCTATATGTGCTCATTATTGCTGCTTAAGGTGAAGACAAGACACAGAGAGCAGACAGGTTTCCAGGGACAAATCTCTCCCTACAGAATTCTCTCATTTTTGGTAGGAGACTCTCTCGTCAGGGAAGATCCATCTTGGAAGTTAGATAGGGGTTCCTTTGGATCCCACAGTCTTTCTCCTGCCATAAAATGAGAGAGACACCCCTAAAAGATGGGTTGAGCTGACCAAAATGGCGTGTGTTCAAGAGATCTCAGGCTTCAGGAGCCGAACCTGTGAGGGCCGTTTGATAGGCACCAGGAGAAAGATCCAGAACCAGTTCAATGAGACAAAGGGAGAACCGGCAGCTGGAGCTGGAGCCCAGCTAGGGCCATAATCCCAGGAGACACACAGAGAAGGAACTGGGGGGCAACATCAGCGCTCTCCTCTCCAGATAACACCATGGAGCAGGCTGGTCTCCATTAGTCCTGGGTGGGTGGAGGGCTCCTTCCTTGGGCCCAAGTCCCAACCAGGGCAGGCGCCCCTAGGGAAGATCCCTATGGAGACAAGCAGCATTTAACGTTACTGGCACGGGCGGGAGACGGTCTAGGGCTGGGGGACCTGCCTCCTATTTGGGCCGTCTAGGGAGATGTCTGCTTAGGACTGAACCCCCAATACTCTGGTGGCTCCACTGAGGGCCTGGTCTCTGCAGGCCTAGGGTGGGAGCCCCCCAGCTCCCATCCCCCCCCGTCCAGCCCGGGCCCCCCGGCGCCCGGCCCCCCCCTGCCGGCGCGGCCCCCCCAGCTCCCATCCCCTCCCCCAGCCCGGCCCCCAGCTCACACACTCGCCCCAGACCGGTCTCCCCAGCACCGGCCCCCCCGCGGTCGCCGTGGGAACGGGCCCCCCGCACCTGGTGCCGCCAGCGGAAGAGGCTGGGCGTGTCGATGTTCGGGTGCGTCTCGTCCTCATCGTCCGACACCTCGATGTGGTCCCATACGCTGTAATCCACCATGGCGCCGGCCGGCCGGGCCGCGGCTCCCGCTCGGCCCTTCTGGAACCCTCCAGCAGCCGCCGCTGGGCTTCACTCCACCCGCACGGCACACCCACTTCCGCCCTCGGCCTGACTACATCCGGTGCACGACGGGAGGAGCGTCATCGGCGCAACTACGCATGCGCACAGGCGGCCGGAGCCCGCTTCAGCAATGAGATATGAGCGCGCAGTATCTGTCGAGCGCGCCTCCTCGTATCCCTCTGCGCATGCGCAGAGTGACGGCGGCTTTAGGCGCGAGTTCGTTCTATAACTGCTCAGTCCGCGTGCGTTCTTTCCTGTGTCCGAGCCCGAAATGACGTAGTCCTTAAAGGGCCACACACATAGCTAAGATAAGGGGGTGACAGACTTACCCCCCCGTGACACACACTGGGGGATGGGAGAGTGGCTGCAGCAGCCTCTCCAGATGACTGAGGAGGGGAGGGGAGGACGCCCCCAGGGTTTTGCACAGGGGCACCCATGGGTGGGGTTGCCAGATACCAAAGCATGAAAGGAGGACAGGGCAGTACAGAAAGGAGATCTTTGGAGGACACTTGGAGAAAATGTAGTATTGATGTAATACTTTTCTGTTTTTAGGGGGTCCTGGAAGGCATCCCCCTAAAAATAGGGTGTTCTGGGGCATCCAGCATACTTTAACCCCTTGTAAGTAAAAAGCCAGACAAAATCATGCATCCTTAAAATGCCTGTCAGACAGCGGATGTGAAGGTATAAAGGAGGACATCTCCTTTTGCCTGACATCAGCTTGCCCTGCCCAGGCCCTTCAAAGGAGGCCCCATCTCCCCACACACACACACATTCTGCCTGGGAGTTACTGTGCGCGTTGCCCCAACCGAGCTCAGGGGCCCCTTTGTGGCCAGGGGCTGGGCAGGGAAATGATCTCACACGTTTGTACCTAAAAGAGTAAACTCAGGAATGCAACATCACCAGCACCCCACAGCCAGCATATTTTCAACAAAAGTACTGGGGGGGAGGTTATTTGAACTTGGGTACTGTCCCTGGAGAAGTCGTGTTTTCAAGCCTGTCTCCACATCTGAGGCTAGAATGTTGAAGCGGGATTTTCTCCCAAGAAAGCTCATGCAATAAATAAATTTGTTAGCCTTTAAAAGTGCCACCAGACTCCTTGTTCTTTTTGCTGAACTAGACCAGCATGGCTGCCCCTCTGAAACTTTTAACAGAAATTCTCCTGTGTGCTGATGACATGGGAGCTGGAGCTTAGAATAAAACCCCAGATACCTCAAGATTCACAAGCACATCATGGGAGTTGGCAACACAACAGTTGCTCAGCTCAGTGAGTGATGCAGCACCCAAGTCTTCTGTTAAAACCCAAAGGTCAGCCCAGCTTGTTGATGGGTTCCCTGAGGAACTGCAGGCCTGGAAACTTCACTGCCGTGCTGCCAACCCTGCATTTGTACTGAATCGCCTTTGGATCTGCTTGCTTTTCACTCTTCGGTCCCATGGTGCCCCTGCCTCAAGCTTCCCTTTGAGGCTTAACCTTTCACAGGGACCAAATGGCACAAAGCAGCAAAGCCTCGTTGTTTGAATGGAGTATACAGCCCTTGATGTCAGCTGAGCACCTGGCCATCGGTGTGAAAGCTGGCAGCTGCAGCCAGTCCCAAGAGGATATAAGATTTGTCATCTCCCTTGGGACCTGGAACCAGAATTGGAACGGACTCCCAGCAGGAGTTCTCTACTGCCATATAGCATGCCACAAGATGCACAATTTTGCAGTGATCTGCACTTAACCTTGCAACCACTGAGGGGTTCCCTGTCACAGACATAGGGGTGCAAATTTTCTCCTTGGCAGACTGGCCCTTAAATTCCACCGTAACAAGGCTACAGGACCCAGAGATGACCTGCAGAATTGACTCCTTTGCTCTAAAGAGGCAGAAGAGCTTTCCTATTCACAATTCCATAAGAGACATTTCTTCAGAATGCAATGAGGAAAACAAACATGGAGTCCTGTTTCAAAGGGGTAGCTGTGTTAGTCTAGTTTAGCAAAACAAACAAGGAGTCCTGTGGCACTTTTAAAGCCTACAAATGTATTTATCTCATGAGCTTTGTCAGATACCTGAAGATAGAAAAGTACAGATTTATTTATCAAGAAATCTCCCACAAAAGCTCATGCAATAAATATATTTGTTAATTTTTAAAAGTTCCCCCGGACTTCTTATTTGTTTTTGCTGATCCAGGCTAACACAGCCACCCTGCTGGAACTTGTCAATAAGGAAAAAGCGTATCTGACCCCTAGCGACAGCAGCATCCTTCCCTGTAGCAGCTAGCCTCTAAGTCAGGAATGGACAACAGTGACCAATGGACATAGGGGAGTAAACCCCAAATACAACACAAACTTCCCTCCTCTGACAAAGACCCAGGGGATCTGGATTTTTCTTACACTTTGGCAAAGCTGTACAGCTTGTCATAGCAATGAAGTCACTGGAGTGAACAGGAAACCCATACCTACACAGCTCTGCAGGGAAGGCAAACTGCAAAGTTTGTATCATGGGCTTAGTTCCCAGTCTGCCTGTCATGTCATGTGGTTATTTCTGCCATTGCCAGTTGGTGCCCAATGAGAGTGGTGCCAGATTTTTATATCACTTTGCATGAGTGCAAATGACCACACAAGGTGCAGGGAAATGGAGACCCTGGCTTGCTGCCACGGCAGCGCATCCTGACTGATGACCCTGTAATAAAACCAGAGGAGAATATTTTCCTCCTGTGCCTCTGGATCCAAACACTGCTGTTTGGAGCCAGGCAAAAATACCTATCATTTCCAATGCAGGCTTTAGCCTCAGAGTCTCTGTGTCAAACAGCCTGTCTCCTTTCCTATCCACTCTCCTGCTCTCTCAACATCCTCAGTAACAACAGTGTCAATCAAACACAGCACAGGAGGCAGACAGCCTTGACTAAGCAACCCTGTGAAGAACTGTCAGCCTGGAGTTGTCACAACGTCACCTACTATGTCAGTAGCTCTGCATGGAAGGAGCCACTGCTTGGTATTCTAGCCTTACACTGCGTGTCAAGGCTTTGCTCCATGCTTGTCAGGGAGATCTCCTCCTGAGCAGAGAACCTGCCTCCCTGGTGCAGAGACTGGGGGGATAGACTGTGTCTGAGCTCAAGTGACCTAATTGCAATTAGGAAAAAGAGTGCAGGGGGGACAATTTATTGGTTCTTAGTGGTCTTCAGGGTGGGGAAGTCAAACAGGAGGGACAGGCAATCCTTTGGCCACACAGCTCTGTGGCTGATAAACCAACGCTATAACCTGTGCCAAAAGTTGCTGCCTTTGGGTGTGGGTAAAGGATCCTTGTGTGGTCCAGCACAGAGAGTGCTTGACAGGACCACAGTAGAGCTGGGTTCTGTTTCTACTTCTAGTAATGCCCTGGTGAGTAGGTTGGGGGAGTCAGGTTCCCCCATGCCTCGGTTTCCCCCTCAGTCAAAGGAAGTTAATGCTAGAGACCTGCCTGTTAGTGCATGTGGGGGCTATGTGAGCTTGAAGTATTGTGACACCCCCGGCTGACATGTAACTAATGGTTTGAGCATCTCAGCAGAAAGCAGCCCGAGAAGTGCAGGCTGGGTGGTGTTACCTGCTGACTTTGCTTTGTTTGGGGTTTTTAACTCTGCCCTTAAAAATCACTGACATGCTCTGCTTCACAAACTGAGACCTGGCTCTGTGATGATGCCTCCCTCCTCCTCTGTCAGGGGCTGATCCCCTGATCTTCTTCTCTACCCTCCTCATTTGTCTCATTGCCTTGGAGAGGTGCCTTTACAATCCAAGGCCTGGCCCCACGATGATTATGCATGTTTCTTTAGAACAGGGGTCTGCAAGTTGCAATCTGTGGCTTCAGAGCTGTATACGGTTTTTTGGTTTCCCCCTTGCAGCTCTTGGCCCTCCTGCCACTGGGGAATTGTGTGGAGGACCCGCACCTGATTCCAGGTCCCCCCCACAAGCAGGGGACACTGTGGCAGATGCCCTGGCCCAGCTCCCCCCATCAGGAGGCCACATCCACTGGCAGCTCCCAAAACACTTGGTTGTTGAAGGAATATTTAAAAATTACTCTTCTTATCTTTTGGGTTGCCAACCTCAGCTTTAGAAGCAAATAAGTAGCTCCTTTGAGCTCAAAGGCCCTGATTCTGAGATATCCTCTGCACCTGGAGCAGGCATGGAGGGGCTGAGGAAATGGTGTTAAGCACCCCTTTGTGCCCTTTGCATTTCTGGGCCTCCCTGGCTTCTGTGTAAGCTAGAGCAGTTGCAGGGCTGCTCTAGGACTCTCCTCTGTAGTGCAGTATATGCCACTTGCACCTCCGATTGGCTCTTATTCTAGGAGCAAGGAGTGTGCAGGGCTTTCATGACATCTCTAAACTAAATGGAGAGGTCTCCGCGGGGGGGGATACGCAGGGGGACACATTTCCACCCACTTGAAGGCCCCTTGATAATGCCAAAGTGGCCTGCAGGACCCAGACCATGGAGCAGTAATCCCATCAGTCCCAAATTAAACACACAAGACTGGCACCCAGGTGGGCAACCAAATCATTGTTGCCATGGTGACAATCTGTGAGGTCACACAAGTCAGCAGGGCTACATCCCCATTTCCCACAGCAAGAAAATGAGCTTTGCCTCTAAACTGACAGCAGGCAATCTTTAAACTAGTGTCTGAACAGAGTCTTTCACCAGGCTTTGAATTCTTTCCTTCCTGAAGGGAGCAATGTGACCAAAGAGAAAGGGGCTGTGGGATAAAGAGAGGAGAAGTCATCCTGCAGCTGAGATGTCTTTAGAAACTGTCTCCTGGAAGGCAGGGAGAAGTTTTGTGCTTTACTTGTCTGCAAATAGCTTGTTGTTTTCGATGAGGTGAAACATGCGGGCACGCCAGGGCTGAGGGGCTGAGTAAGACCCACCATGCCAGAGACGGCAAGATGCTTTCACATCTATTTTCTAGTTAGAAAGGAACAGCCACACACTGGAGATTGACACTTAGGCTAGGAGCCTGGGTTCTCTCCTTAACAAGCCTCCTAGAATGTAGAACAGACTTGCATGAGGTTAGTTATTGCTATAAAAAAAATCAGAAAGGTCAAAGGGCAGTTGGAGTTGAAACTAGCAAGAGATGTGAAGGATAACAGGAAGTGGTTCTACAACTATGTCAGCAACAAGAAGAGGATCAGGGATGGTGTAGGTCCCTCACTGAATGGAGCAGGTATCCTCGTGGTGGATGATGCAGAAAAGGCTGAAGCACTCAGTGCTTTTTTTACTGCAGTCTTCACTGACAGGGTCAGCTCCCAGGCTACTACACTGGTTAACGGAGAATGGAGAGAGGGAGAGCTGCCCACAGTGATGGAAGGTCAGGTTAAGGACTGCTTAAAGAAGTTAGATGTGCACAAGTCTGTGGAGCCAGATGAACGGCATTCAAGGGTGCTGAGGGAGTTGGCCAATGTGATAGCAGAGCTGCTGGCCATTATCTTTGAAAACTCATGGCAAACGGGGGAGGTCATGGAGGAATCGAAGAAGGCAAATATAGTAGCAATCTTCAACAAGGGAAAAAGGGGGATCCAGGGAACTACAGACCAGTTGGCCTCACCTCAATCCCTGGAAAAATCATGGAGCAGGTCCTCAAAGAATCCATTCTGAAACACTTGGAGGAAAACAGGGTGATCAGGAGCAGTCAGCATGTATTCACGAAGGGCAAATTGTGCCTGACCAACCTGATTCCCTTTTATGATGCAATGATTGGATTTGTGGCTGCAAGAATAACTGTTGACATGATATACCTTGACTTTAGCAAGGCTTTTGATATGGTTTCCCACAGCATTCTCGTCAGAAAGTTAAGGAAGTATGGGTTGGATGAGTGGACTGTAAGATGGATAGAAAACTGACTAGATCAATGGGCTCAGCAGCTAGGAATCAATGGTTCAATGTCTAGCTGGCATCCGGTAAAGAGTGGAGTGCCCCGGGGTCAGTCCTGGGACCCATTCTGTTCAACATCTTCATTAACTGTCTTCATGATGGGATAGATTGCATGCTCAGCAAGTTCGTGGATGACACCAAGCTGGGGAAAATAGTAGACATGCTGGAGAGCAGGGACAGGATTCAGGGAGACTTAGACAAATTGGAGCATTGGGACAAAAGAAATCTCATGCGGTTCAACAAGGACAAGTGCAAAGTCCTGCATTTAGGATGGAAAAACCCCATGCACTGCTACAGGCTGGTAACTAATTGGCTAAGCAGCAGTACTGTAGAAAAGGACCTGGGGGTTATGGTGGATGGGAAACTGGATTTGAGTCAAAAGTGTGCTCTTGTAGCCAAAAAGGCTAATGGTATATTGGGCTGTATCAGTAGGAGTGTTGCCAACAGACTGAGGGATGTGATTATTTCCCTCTATTCAGCACTGGTGAGGCCACATCTGGAATACTGTGCCCAGTTTTGGGCTCCCCACTACAAAAGGGATGTGGACAAATTAGAAAGAGTCCAGTGAAAGGCAATGAAAATGATTAGGGGGCTGGGGCACATGACTTATGAGGAGAGACTGAAGGAACTAGGCTTATTTAGCTTGCAGAAGGGAAGAATGAGGGGGCAGTTGATAGCAACTTTCAACTACTTGAAGGGGTGCTCCAAAAGAGGAGGGAGCTAGACCAGTGGTTCCCAACCAGTGCACTGGGGCACACTGGTGTGCCGCAGGAACACCCAAAGTGCGCTGTGAGCATGCCCGAGAGCTGGAATTAAAGTTCCCTCCCTGCTCAGCCCACCTGGGCTACTCAGAGCTGAGAAAAGACAGGGGTTAAAGTAAGGGGGAAGGCACTGGAACACAGCTCTGGGGCCCCCTATTTTTAGGCAGGCAGCATTCTGGCCCCCCTAAAAATAGAGGAAGGCACTAGAATGGGGACATCCAGGGGTCCCCCTAAAAATAGCAAGAGCAGCCCAAACACATCTTTCAGGTGGCTCCACCTTAAACCTGTCCACCTTAAGCCCAGCCAGCAGAGAGCTGCGGGAGGCTGGGAGTGTGTGAATCTCCCCCTGCAGGGCAGAGCAGCTTGTGTCAGGCAGCCTGCAAACAGCCCGGGTAAGGGCTTTGGGGGGGGAGGGCTGCTGGGGGTTGTGTGGGGCAGGTGTGTGTGTGTGTGTGTGTGTGTGGTAGAGGTGGGTGGGAGTGTCTGTGTAGCAGTGGGTGTGTAGCTGGGGTCGTGGGGTGGCTGGCTGATTGGGGATGTGTGTAGCTGGGGGGGTGGATGTAGCTGAGGGCTAGAGGGTCCTTCACAGGGAGAAGGGGGCTGGTGGAGGGGAGCACGGGACCCACTGGGGTAGGAGGGAGCAGCAATGGGGTGAGGATTTGCCCTGGGTGGCAGAGAGCCACTATGGAGGAGGAAGTGGGTGCTGCGCCAGGCTCCCCTGCCCTACCTTCCCACTCCCCAGGTTCCTCCCTACCCCCCCGCAAAGCCACTCTTGTTCTCCCTTCCCCTCTCCTCTCTTGCCACCTTTGTGCCGTTCCTCACATGGCTGCCCTTCTCTTTTGCCACCCCTGTCCTGCTCTGCTCTCTAGACTCACTCCTGCCACTGCACATGACTCCTGACCTCTGTTTTGCCACCCCTGCTGTGCCACATTTATTACCCCACATAGCAGCATTTCCGAAACACTGTGCCATGGTTCATGAATATTCATAAGTAATTTAAGTTAATTTGAATATTCATGAGTTTTTTAATAGTGGTATGCCTCGAAAAATTTGAAGGTCTCAAGGTGTGCCATGGCAGAGAAAAGGTTGGGAACCACTGAGCTAGACTGTTCTCAGTAGTAACAGAGGACAGAACAAGGACCAATGGTTTCAAGTTGCAGCTGGGAATGTCAAGGTTGGGTATTGGGAAAAACTTTCTCACTTGGACAGTGGTGAAGCATTGGAAGGGGTTGCCTAGGGAGGTGGTGGAATCTCCATCTTTGGAGATATTTAAGGTCTGGTTAGACAATACCCTGGCTGGGATGATTTAATGAGACTGGTCGAGCTTTTAGCAGGGGGTTGGACTAGATGACCTCATGAGGTCCCTTCCAACTCTATGATTCTGTAGTTAAAGGCAGTGTGGCCTAGAAGGTAGAGCCATGAAACTTGGGAGGCCTGAGTTCCGTTCCTGGCTCTGATGCTTATTGTTACTCAGGGGTTTAAGTAAAGAGTAATCCCCCAGAACTTCTGGGGCCCCCTATTTTTAGGGAGCCAGTGTTCCAGGCCCCCTAAAAATAAGGGAACACCCCAGAATGCTGTGTTCCAGGGCCCCCTAAAACTAGAAGGGAACACTACTGGCCACACAGGGCCAGCAGCTGCAGTCCCCAGCCTGCCAGAAGACAGAGTCTTCCAACCAGCTGAAAGCTGCTCCAAGCTGGGAGCTTTTAAAACTCCTTCTTGGAGTAAGCTCTCACTGAACATGTGCAGAGCCTCTGTGCATGCTCAGTGATAGCTTCCTCCAGCTGGAGGAGCAGCTGGTGGCCAGGCAAGGGGGTGGAGGGTTAGGAACAGGGCAGGATCAGGCTGGCTGGGGGGGTGATGGGAGAGCGGAGGGGCAGGATCGGGCTAGTGGGGCTGGTCCTGCACTGGTGTCAGGGGGGCCCGCACTAGTATGAGGGGGCCCGACTTGTGTGAGGGGGGCCCACTAATTTAGGAGGGCTCCAGGGCCCACAAATTATACTTTAACCCCTGTTGTTACTGCATGATGGTAGAAGCAGGACACTAGTGTGCTAGATGCTCTACATTATTCAGAAGGTACACTACAGTAGTGCGTAGGAGCCCCAGCCATGCCCAAGACTCGCTTGTGCTAGGTGCTGTACAGACAAGAAGAGCTTCGACTCTAAGCATAAAATGAGACAGATGGATACAGATGGAGGAGTATGAAGAAGCAATGAGAGAATATTGGTCAGCATGCGTGATGGGTATTGGTCTCTGCACATCAGCATCCAAGCATTGCTAAGTTGTGTTGTTTGCTTGTTTTGATGGTTTGCTACCAGATAACCCCGGGCAAGTCATGTGCCTGACCCATGCCTCAGTTTTCCCATCTGTAAAATGGGGGTAATGCTGCTTCTTCTTTGAGAGTTACTAAGAAAAAATGAGTAAAGTGTCTGGAAGCCCATCTGCTGGCATCATTTTATTGTAATTAAGGCCTTGGGAAATATGCACCACTTTAATTTTAACTGGACTAAGCTAAAATGCTGCAAACAGGCTGTGAGGTCACTCTTATTTTTGTTTAACAAGCAAGGAGTCCTTTGGTACTTTTCAAAACTAACAAATTTATTTGTCACATGAGCTTTTGTGGGTCACCAGCTCAATTCAAACAGTTCCAGAAGGGTAGTTTGTTAGTCTGTTTCAGCAAACCAAACAAATTGTTTATATTCAACCAGTGTGGAAGTGGACCCTGTAAAAACAAGAGATGAGAAGGTGAGACTGTTAAAAGAAGGGAAATGACCTTTTGCAATGAGTTAGCCATTCTAAGTCCTTATTCAGACCTACTGACCACTGCTATATGTACCTACATGCCTCCAGATTTCATCTGGGACACCTCACATGATCTATTGTCTACGGCCAACAAGGAAAGCAACTGAACACTGGTCATCAGCTACAGCCCCCAAGTCAAACCTCTACAACACATCATCAATGCTCTGCATGCACCCTATCCTTTGAGTCAGTCCCTCAATCTCTCAGGCCTTGGGAGGTAGGTTGGTCCTCACTTTACAGACAGTCCTCCAATCTTAAACAGATACTCACCAGCAATTACACACATACAAAAGTTCCAAAGGGGCAGCTGCGTTAGTCTAGTTCAGTAAAACAAACAAGGAGTCCTGGGGGACTTTTAAAAACTAACAACTTTATTTATGGCATGAGCCTTCATGAGAGAAAATCTTTGTTAAGCCCTGAAGCAATGCCCATTTATTCTTTTGCACAGAGACTGTCCTGTTTGTCCAATATGTAAGGGAGAGGATTAGCTGGTTTTATTAGATCCTGTAACAGTGTCTCTCAAGCCTTGGTAGACAGACCTCTCCTCACTTACAGACAGCCCCCCAACCTTAAGCAGATACTTGCCAGCAACCAGGGGTTAAAGTATAATTTGGGGAGCCCTGGAATGCTCCTGCACCAGTGTCCCCCCCACACACACACAGGTGGGCCCTCCAGACCCCAGCTCCTGCCCCTCTACATGGCAGTGCTTCCCCTGACCCCAATACCCCCCCCAGTGCGAGCCAGGCTGTCCCCACACTTACCAGCGCCAGCATGGCTGGGGGGGTGGGGGTGATAGACCCCGGGTCAGGGCAGTGGGATGGCTACAGGCCCCACGTTGGGGCAGGGCCTGGAAGGGGAGGGGCTTGAGGAGGGGCTTGATCCCTGCCCAGGAACACCCCTGGCCCTGCCCCTTCCCCTGCCTGCTGGAACGCTGCTCGGGGCCTGCTATTTTTAGGAGACCAGAGTTTGGGCACCTAAAAAAAGAATATGGTGCCAGAATGCTGCATTCCAGGGCCTGCTGTTTTTCAATGGCAGGCCCCAGAGCACAGTGTTCTGGCTCCATTTTCTATTTTGAGGGGCCCTGGAACACTGGGCCCTAAAAATAGTGGGCCCCAAAATGGCATTCCCCTGCTTTTCAGCTTACTTTAACCCCTGCCAGCAACTACAGACCTAACAACAGAGCCATTAAAGCAGGCACATACAAGGGTTAAAGTAAGGGGGAATGCACTGGAACGCAGTTCCGGGCCACCTTATTTTTAAACCGGCAGCAGTCTAGGACCCCTAAAAATAAAGGAGGGCGCTAGAAAGCTGTGTTCCAGGTGTAAGGGAAATTGTATGTAATCTCTTCTGTAGGACAGTGAGAAAGGTGCTGAAGTGTAGGCCTCGTTGGAGCCGTGGGTTGCTATGGTAGTGGGGTCGTTTCTCTGGCAAGTCATGTATCTAAGTTTCTTTAACAAGCGGCCTAGAGTTGATAGTTAAAGTGTGTTATCTCCCCTTTCTCATGCTTTTTCTCCTGACCATCTGGACAAGGAATGTAAGCTAGACTGTCCCGTCTTTGTTCTAACTGGAAAGGGAGTATTACCTCCTATCTCCTGCTCACCCTTCTTGGCACCATAGCCTCACAAGAATGTAAGGTCAGCATCTCTAGACAGAAATTAATGAGTTTGCAGGTACTGCGGCTGCCCAGGATAATGCAAATGATGTCAACAGTAAACAGAGGCGGGGATAATTATATGCATTCTTTAAACATTAATATGTATTTAATAATGTTAATGTAACCATATAAGGGTCTCTAAAACATTGTCAATCATGTAAGCATTATCATAGCATTATCATACTGTACTGGATAAAAGTGTTGTGATGCTGCCCCTCGGGGCTCTCTTTTGCACTCGAGTTGTTGGGGGGGCCTGCTCAGAGGGGCTAGCACTTCTTTGCTGCCCTCTGATGCAGTTCCTTTTGTTATTCAGCTGAATAATAAATCCTGAACCACACCTCCTTTTCTGCTAATTTGAGTCTCAGCTGGGAACAGGCCTTCATCACTGGGGAGGATCAGTGGTCTCTCTTTCCAGGTTGAGAGCCCTGATTAATTTGTCCCCCACACAGGCCCCCCTAAAAATAGCACAAGCAGCTAAAACACAGTGTTCCAGTGGCTCACCCTTAAACCCTGCTACACCTTAAGCCCAGCCAGCAGAGAGCTGTGGCAGGTTGTGAATTTGTTAATCTCCCCCCAGCAGGGTGGAGCAGCTTGTGGCTGGAAGCAGCTTCCAGACTGTCAGCCAGCCTGCAAACAGCCAAGGTAAGGGCTTGGGGGGGGGGGGGGGGGCGGGGGGTGTGTGGTGTGTTTTGGTGTTGGTGGGGGGGGGGGGGTTTGGGGGGCCCCACCCATGCCAGGGGGCCCCTCCCATGCCAGGAGGGGTCTCATCTGTGCTGGAGAGGGGCCCACCCACACTGGAGTGTTCTGGAGCCCACCAAATTATACTTTAACCCTGGGCACATATCCCTGCAACAAACCACACTGCCAACTTTTCCCACATATCTGCACAAAAGACATTATTACAGGACCTAATAAAACCAGCTACTCTATCAAAGGCTCATTCATCTACTCATCCACCAATGTGATTTATGCCATCATGTGCCAGAAATGCTCCTCTGCCTTATATATTCGACAAACAGGACAGTCTCTGCGCAAAAGAATAAATGGGCACAAATCTTACATCAGAAATCACAACATTCTAAAACCAGTAGGTGCTCATTTCAATCTTTTTGATCACCCCATTGACGATTTAATATTTGCAGTGCTCAGACAGATGAATACCACATCAAGGCTTCAAAGAGAAGCTGCTGAGATCAAATTTATTTGCAGATTTGATTGCATTGCTTCAGGGATTAATAGGGGACTTTGGATTTTTCTCTCATTTACAACAGGTGATTTGACCTCATCTTTTGCTATATGCTGTTCCCCAGTGTTTGAATCTTTACAACTGTTTTGATTTGCTGTTACAGTGTGACCTGTACCCATGACTTACTACTTCTCTGCATTTCTTTCCTCCCATTCTGTAAGTTCCTCCATCTTCAAAGTGCCTGATGAAGTGGGATTTTCTCCCATGAAAGGTCATGCAATAAATATATTTGTTAGTCTTTAAGTGCCACAGGACTCCTTGTTTGTTACACATATGAAAGAAACACTAAATCAGGTACCTACCCTTGCAACAAACCCCATTGCCACCTCTGCCTATATATATACTCAAGTGACACTATTGTAGGACCTAACAAGATTAGCCACTCCATCAGGGGCTCATTCACCTGCACATCCACTGATGTGATATATGCCATCATGTGCTAGTGCCCCTCTACTATATACATTGGCCAAACTGAACTGTCTCTGTGCAAAAGAATAAACGGACACAAATCAGACATCAGGAATGGTAACATTAAAAAAGCAATAGGGGAGCACTTCCACCTCCCTGGACATTCTGTAACAGACATGACTATTACAATATTTCAGGGAAAAAAAGCCGCAAAAACAGACTCCATCATGAAACTGCAGAGCTGGAACTCATACGTAAACTTGACACCACCACAATGGGTCTGAATAGAGACTTATAACAGCTAATTCACTACAAAGGTTCCAAAGTGGCAGTTGTGTTAGTCTAGTAAAGCAAAAAAAAGCAAGGAGTCTTGTGGCACTTAAAAACTAACAGATTTATTCCTTGCATGAGCTTTCATGCGAGAAAAAAAATTTTTGTCAGACTCTTTGAAAAGAGCTTCTGAATCAGTATGAGTTGTTTCACAAAGTTAATGGATTTCCACTTCAAACAGCTGTATTCAGTGCCTTGCATCTTCCCAAGTTCCAAAGGGGCAGCCATGTTAGTCTAGTAAAGCAAAAAAAAGCAAGGAGTCTTGTGGCACTTAAAGACTCTCTTCAAAGCATCTGACAAAGTGGGATTTTCTCCCATGAAAGGTCATGCAATAAATAAATCTGTTAGTCTTTATGTGCCACAAGACTCCTTGCTTTTTTTTCACTACAAAGGGTCATTTCCCCTCTTTTAACACTCCCACCTTCTTATCTCTTGTTTTTACAGGACCCACTCCCCCACTGTTTGAATCAAAACAACTTGCTTGGTTTGCTGAAATAGATGAACAGACTGCCCCCTAGGAATTGTTGAATTGACCTTCTCTGCATGCATGTGTATACCAGACATGCTAGTTTCCATGTGATGCATCTGAGAAAGTGAGATTACACCCATGAAAGCTCATGGGATAAATAAATTAGTTAGTCTTTAAAAGTCCCACAGGACTCCTTGTTTCTTTTGTTGAATTAGACTAACACAGCTAACCCAGTTCCAAAGGGCCAGCCATGGTATTCTAGTAAAGCAAAAAAAGCAAGGAGTCTTGTGGCACTTAAAGACTAACAGATTTATTTATTGCATGAGCTTTCGTGAGAGAATATCCCGCTTTGTTAGATGCTTTCTGATGAAGTGGGATATTCTCCCATGAAAGCTCACAGTCTTTAAGTGCCACAAGATTCACAGCTAACCCAGTGGAAATTATTTTAGTTTAGCTTTCATCTCCAATTAACTCCAGCTAAACCATAAAGAACCACTCATAAACTGACTTAGAAGCATCTACTTGGTGGTTTGCAGCAGGTTAACTGAACTGGCTCAGCTCTGGGTGTGGACAAGTGTGATTACAAAACAAACTCCTGATGAGCTGCCGTCCTTTTTTGGCACGTCTATGTAGATGGTAGGTAGCTGGGAGAGTTCAGGCTTCAGAGTCTGTGTTAAGCCCTGCATTGTGTGCTGGCATTTACACAGAGCAAGACACTCCTGTTCTGATTTGACAGCGGTCCCCATGCACAATGCCCTGGTGTAAACTCAGAGCATCTGAGAATCACACCCTAGGTGCGTATGAAGACGTGATATTTTGCGATGCAAAAGCTCAGTGGTCAGAAGACACGTTCACCATCACAAAGCCTGCAGCGCCACACGTAGGGGTTCTCATCCATGCTGAGCTGGAGAGGGCAAGACTGGCGTCACAGCCCCTTTACTGTGGTTTGCTACACTAATGTCAGCGAGTGTCCTCACAGACCCTGATTATCCAGCACCAGCAGGTGGAACAGGCACTGCATGCACACACATAATGCGCACCTACCGAAACAATTGATGTACAGCCAACTCAGCAACAGAGAAAGGAAACGGGGAGGTGAAAGAAATGCTTTAAGGACACCATCAAGACAAACATCAAGAGATGAGGCATTGACATCACACCCTCAGAGATAAGAGCCTGAGACAGACCTAACTGGCAAGAATTTGTCAGAGAAGGAACAGCCGCTTTTGAGGAAAACCACATCATACTGTTCACAGAAAAACAGAAAGGAATGAATGGGGAACTGTCAGGCAGCAACTGGGGCTTAACCTCTTAGCACCATCTACAGCTCTAGGATTGGAGTCAGTCACCACAGAACGCATAGACAATAAACACCTCCCTGTGAAAGAGATCAGCCGGGGGGGAATGCCACTTCCAACTTTGTATTCTGGGCTGCCATCACACAGAAATGGCCCCTGGCATAAGACAGAGCAGACGGGTGCCCATCTGGCCCACCTGTCGGTGGTAGCTCAGACCAGAATCCATGAAGCATCCAGTAATCCGGGCCTTCCCCATCTGTCCTCAGCAGGCCCATGCTGTGCTTGGGTGGGGATTCTCTGAGTTAATGGCCCATTGACAGGGAGCAGATTTGATTTCACTGTTAACAAGTAAGCCAATAGATTGCACTATTTTGCATCTTCATTTTTCCCTGGGTTCCTTTAGTGGCTGCAGCTATTCTCTTTCTCTGAAAATCTTCACTAACCTGGCTGAGCAATGGATCTGCTGTGTGGTTCACACTCTGTCCTTGCTCTCAAGGAACCCGCCTGCCACCTGCTGTTTGTAGAGTGCTCCCTGCGTGGGTAGCAGGGCTGTGCATTTTCCTTGCAGTTTCACCTAAGCCTCTAAATGTCAGCCAGGCAAGTGAGGTGTGCCCACTGCTAGTACCAGCAAAAAGGACAGGCATCATTTGGATTTGAGGTTTCACAAGTTGAGCATGCCTCGCCTAGCCCTGGAGGAATAAAGAGATGCCTGGGAAGCAGGCTGCAGAGGAGTTTAGTTAGAGGGCCAGAAGGCTGGATCTCCTGTGGATGTCTGTTTGCATATGGCCATCAATGATAAGGAAGGGAAATGAGGGGAACCAGCCTAGGGTGTGGCTGAGTATGCAATGGAAGCAGCATGGTTAGTGGGAAGGAACTGGCCCAGGAAGCAGGAGCTGTTTCTAAGCCCTCCCCTGCCACTGCCTCTGGCTGGGTGACCTTGGGCACATCCCTCCCACTCTCAATGCCTGTTTAGTCTGGAAGACAGCCCAATGTGACAGACAGGGGTCCACAACAGCCTCCAGAGTATTTGACTGCTCAGCTCACACTCCAGAGATACCTAGAGGTCCCCGGTCCAGTCCCCAGTGCTCACTGAGATGGTTGCTGTCACAAAAGTGCCTCAAGTGAACACTGTCTCGTGCGTTATCTGTGCAGCATGGGATGCCGGTCTTGGCAGGGGCCTGTGTAACCCAGTAAAGTGGGGACACAGTAGGGGGTCTGTCTAGTGTATGGCCCACAATGGTTCTCGGACAGGGTCCATGCAGCGCCTCATGCAGGATGGATCTTGGGTGGGGTCCATACAGCAGCTGGCCCAGGGGAAAGGTGTCAGTCAGGGTCTGTGCAGCACGTTGCCCAGGCTGGGATCTCTTCTCAGTTGAGGCCTGAAGCTGTTACCACAACCCACAGAATACTACCTGCGCTCTGGCTCTGTAAATTGTTCATGTCACCAATCAAGTAAAGAGGCAGGCAAAAGATATGCTCCTTCTCCCAAGGTCTCCCCAGTGCTAAGCAGTAACAGTTTAATTGCATTATTGATCCCAGCAGGGTAGGGCTGGACTGTTTGTCAGAGAGAGTCTGCCAATGAAACGACACTAGATTGTCTTGTCAGTCGTATGCCCCCACCTCAGCCCTGTGCACAGCACAGATAGCCCTGACTACAACTGTGCAAGTGGGGACCGTTCACAAAGTGCCTCAGACTTGCCCTGGGAAACACAGCCAGGAATTGAAGCCAGCTCTCGTGGGAGCCTCCATATGGGGCAGCTGGGGCTGAGGCCTGCCAGATGGGGAACGCCTCGGGCTGAGCCAGGTTGATATCGAGAGAATCCAAAATGTAGTGTTGCAGGGACACACCCAGGCACTCTGTCATTTGTATTAGGGCCACAGCTGTGAGGAAGGACGGCTGAGTGGCTAGGCCATAACCAAATGCATGGGAGACATGGGGGAAATGTCTCTGCTCTGCTGCAAGCTCTCTGCAGCTTCGAGCCTCAGTTTCCCCTGCTGTAAACAGTGGACAGCAGCCCTGCCTGCCTCACAAGGGGCTGGAAGAATTAATGTGCTGGAACGTATGATGTGCTTAGTTACAAGTCAGCAGCTAAAACAGAGGAGAGGTCCCCACTGAGCCATGCAGATGCAGATCTCAACCCAGAAGGGTTACTACCCTTTTTTTAACAGCTGGAAAAGGGAGGCACAGAGGGATGTGTCAGCTTTGGAAAGGCATTCAGCTCCCCTTGGCAGTTCAGTGTCTAAACCTGTTTATCAGTCTGCCACTGAGTGACATCCCCATGGTCACACTGGGAGCAGAGGCAGTGGCAGAAATTGAAGCCAGATCTCCCGTGTTCTGGTCCAGCAGCTGAATTGTGAAGCACCTGGTGCAATGCCCCAGGTGTTTAGCACCTGGTGCAGCAGCCTAATGTCAAGGAAGGGCCCGGTTGGTGGAAGGCCTTGGGAGGCCAGAGCTAGGCATGAGCTGACCGATTGCTTAGGGCCACTGTGCAGCTCAAGGGGGTCCCCATTTGCTTTTTCTGCTAGCCTGGCATTCACTCCCTGGCACCAGTGCTGCGCCTGGTAGGACCCTGTGTATTCTGTTTCCTTGCCTGCTCAGCTCATTAATTCCCCAGCTGCAGAGTCTGGCTGTTGTGGGGAATTCCCTCTGCTGTTGCTAGTCACCATGGCTCCTGCGCTGTCACAGCTCCCTCAGCACCCAGCCACATGCTGCCAAAACCGTCAGCTGCCAAACAAGCTTGTGGGCAGCTGGCTGAGCCCCTGAAACCAACTCTTCCACCTGAGTCTTCAGCAGGGCAGCTGGGCTCTGCAGGGAGAAATCGGGCCAATGTGGTCACAGCTGCAGTGAGTGTTGTTATGAGACCCCTTTCAACCTGAAAAAGGAACCCCTCCTCATTTCAGGTGTGGCCTCTGGGCCTACAGACACCTGCTCCCCTGGTTCTGCACCTCCAGGAGAGAAGCAGAGGCCAGCCAGGCTTGTGAGAACCTGGATCCAAGCCCTGGATCTGCTGCAGGCTCCCCTGTGTCCTGTTGTCCCAAGGATGTCAGGCAGGGGGTGCCACTTCTAAGGGAATTCTCTCTCCCTGAGTGTTGGGACGCAGCCAAGGGAGTCAGCCATCCACCACAGTGTGGTCCTGCTGCCTGTTACAGTGCCAACCCATTACCCAGTTGGCTGGACCCCCCATCCCAGGCCTGGGTGTGACTCAGGAGTGTGGAGAGGAGAATCGGGCTCCTGGTTGCCTCTCCTGTGCCAGCCCCTAATGAACCCCCCCCAGCAGCATTTCCGCCTCTGGCTCCAGCTCTCTATTTGTAGTGGGGACTGAATGCGACAGCGGCAGGATGCTGCGCTGAAAGCTGAAAGCTGGTGTCTGCTGCTCTGAGCTTGAATGGAAGTGGGAGGATGAAGCCTCCATTCTCCTGTACACCGAGGTGCTGTGAAAAGGGGCCAGAAATGGTCCTTGCTCACCTGGGGCACCCTGGCCAGCGAGGAGCTGCTCTAAGGGCCCTGCTGAAGCTCCCTGGTTCTTGGGGAGACAGTGAAAGGCCATGGGAAACAGAGGAAGAGTTAGAGCAGCCTCAGTGCTGCTCTAACTGTCTCACAGGGCCCACCACTGAGTACCAGGGAGGAGAGAGCTCTGACACTGAGGCAGTTATCCACTAAGCAGTGATCCTATGTGGAGATTAGGATGGGAGTTGAATTGTGGCAGCTTCCTTCCCCACCCCGCTTCCCCCAGACCTTGTTAGGGAAATCCCAGAGGCAGCACAGGGTTTTCAGGGCAGACAGAAACCATTCTCTCCCCTCTGCCAATGTGCATAATGTAATTGCCTTGTGGCTTATTACACCTGGTACTGCAATGAGGTCCCTGCTGTGGACTGGAGCCATAGGTTCCAATCTGTGAGCTAAAAGGCTGAGTACAAAGGGCCAACCCATGGCAGTGTGAGTGTGCCTGCACTGCCCAGCCTGCGTGAGATGAGCAGGCCTCAGGGTAAGGGACAGATAATGGAACTGGGAGCATTTGTTGGTTTGATACTTTTGAAAATGACGTTTTCCTGCAAACCAAAACATTTATTTTTGACTTTTCTCATTTCAGATGGTGATGAGAGAACCACCCAAACACGAATGCCTTCTGTTTTCAAAAGTGAAAAAAAACTCACTTGTGTTGGTTTTTCTTTTTCCAGCTGTAACAGCGCAGCCACTTTCAGCAGCAAGAGGCGGGGGGAGAAGAGTGAAAAAAACAGAAGAAAAAAAATCATTTTAAATGTTGTAAACTGAGAATCATCCCTTTTTTTCTGGGCTATTTTTCCTTGAAATAAAATCAGGACCTTTTGAGCTTGGGGTAAAAAATGCTTGCAGAACATCTAAGAAAAACTGTGAAACTTCTTTTGAGGCACAGAACTCCATTGTAAACAATGTCCAAGTGCCATTACCACTCTCTTTCTGTATTTCCAGGTCCTTTCCAATTTTCTGTAAGGAAAATTACTCTCTTGTCATAACTGTTAATTATTTAGGGGACATAGGAGTCACCATAGTGAGTCAGATCATCTAGTCCAGTATCCTATCTCTGCCTGGCTTGTGCCAGAGCTTCAATGGGAGTGTATAGAACAGGGAAATTTTGGAGAGATCCAGCCCCCCTCTTCCCAGCTACCAGCAGTCAGAAGTTTAGGGTCACTCCAAGCATGGAGTTACACTCCTGACCAGCATGGCTAACCACCATTGATGGATCTGTCTGTCTTTTTAACACTATTCTGCTTTTGGCCCTCACAGCATCCTATGGCAATGGGTTCCACAAGTTATTGTTCACTGTGTATTTCCTCTTGCTTGTATTGAACACACAGCTTATTTAATTTAAGGAGGTGATTCCCCCAGATTTTGGTAAATAGCACTCCCTTTTCTCCACACCATCTGTAGACCTCTGTCATGCTTCCTTTACCTGTATTATGGCAGCATCTCCGCTGGCTGAGCTTAAGGTGTAGCAGGGTTTAAGGTGGAGCCACTGGAATGCTGTGTTCTGGCTCCTTGTGCTATCTTTAGGGCGGCTGGAACACAGCTTTCCCGTGCCTTCCTCTATTTTGAGGGGGCCCAGAATGCCACCAGTCTACAAACAGGGGGCCCACAATGACACTATTGTTACTGGTATTTGCAATATGGTTGTATGAAAAAGTTTCAGTGGTGTGGCCCTTGGGCTAACGTACGAGCCCTCATGCAGCCCTCTATTAGTCCTCATGCGGTCCTCGTGGTGATTTGAGTTTGAGACCCCTGGTCTAGATGTCCTGCCTGAGATCAGGGTTGCCCTTGTGCCAGGGGTTTTCCACAGGCAACAAGAAAGTGAAGGTCTTACAATTTACATGGTCAAAGCAGAGGAAGGAATATGAGCCCCTCATCTCCCATGGGGAAACTGAGGCAGGGAGCTGTTAAGCGTTTTAGAGGAACCAGTTTCTTTTGGGAGGTGAGGCTAAGGGGCTTGGTGCTGAGGACCTCTGGAAGTCCAATATCCTTTTCCTCCTCTCCGGCGGCCGGGCAGGTGCCAGGAGACCCCACCGCAGGATTTTCTCACTGGGGTGGCCCTGCTTGTCCCACCCGTGTCTAAGGCCAGGGCGAAGCTGCAGAGAGCAGCAGGCACCCTGCAGACCTGACTATGCCACTGGCCAATCGAGTCCCTTGGACAAGTCCCCCCGTGCCTCAGTTTCCCCAGCTGTGAGCAGGGGGTGTCGGGCCAGCCGGGCTGCGAGTGCGGGTCCGCCCGGGCTTTGCTCCCCTGGCCGCCCGCGGGCTCTTCTCACCCCGCCCTGCGGCGAGGGGCTGCAGCCCCCGATCCCCCCCGCCGCCGCCGCCGCTTCCCCGTTCGGCTCCCGGGGCCGCCGCAGAGCGCGCCCGGCTCCGCTGCCGCGCCGCGCCGCGCCGGGGAGGAGGATGCCCCGGCCCAGCTGCCTCGCCGGCTCCGCGGGCCGGACCGGGCTGCGCGCCCGCCCGTAAACAAAGGGCGAGGCGCCGCGGCCGGGGGAGGCGCTCGGGGCCGCCCGCCCAGCGAGGTAAGATCGCCGCGGGGCTGGGGTTTGGGGGCCCCGGGAGCGGAGGGGGGACCCGTGCGCCGCGCGCCCCGGCTGCGGCTCGGGATCCCGGGGGGCAGGCGGGGAAAGCCCCGGCCCCGCAGCCGCAGGGCAGCGCGTTGCGGGAGCGATGAGGCTCCTCTCCGCCGCACGGCAAACAGGCGCCCAGCCCGCCATGCCGAAGCGGCCAGGGAGCGGGAGCCCGGCCTCGTTTACACTGGCGCAAATCCGGAGCAATTCTCCCGCAGGCGCCAGGCGCACACGGGAATCTGGCCCGCTGTCCGGGCCGCTTAGGGCTCCCCCCTCCTGAGCAAAGCCGCCCCGGCTCCGGGATTGGGGCCGCCCCGGCTCAGCGCACCGAGCGCATTTTGCTCCATGCAGGCAAATTCACTCCCTCCCAGCACGCAGGGGTTAACGCCTGGCTGGGAATCCGGCTCACTGCAGGGGAAATGCACCGGCCGGATCCGAGGCTGTGTCGTGTGAAACCAGCCGGCTCTGAACAGATGTTGGGGCAACGGCCTCAGAGCCAGCTTCCCAGCTGTGCCTAGTCTGTCAGGGAAATCCTGGCCTCTGGCGCCAGGTGTGGTTACTCCTCATCTGTGTCAAGAGGTTTCTCTGGCTTCGTGCCTCAGTTTCCTTCTCTTCTCCAGACTGGTACATCGCACCATGTTGTAGGGTTTTCTGAGGTTTGATTCGCTTTTGAAAACAAAAGGCCCAATTCTTGGTTGCCTGGCACCTCGCCAGGTCATCTGCGCAAAGAGAACCTGAACTGCTGTGTCTTGTATCCCCACAGCACTCGGTTTGTTTGTGGACACTGACTGCACAAGGTGCAGAGCACAGGGGTGTCACTAGCGCTGGGCACACGGGGCTCGTGCCCCAAATCTCAGGGCCAGTGCCCCAAGTCCTGGCCCTCAGCCCCTTGCTTCTTCCAGTCTCGGGTGGGAGATCCAGGGCCGGCCGCCCACAGTTTGATTTCATCTTCCCTGAAGGTGGGTGACCAGAATGGTGTGGGATTAAGGCCTGGAAAAAGAGGCTAAAGAGACCGGTGACTGAGGAGCCATGGTAAAGGGACACAGAAAAACAAATGAGGCAAAGAAGGTGACTGGGAATCTCCAGTTACAAGGCCAAGGAATTAGTGGAATTGCAAAATGACACATTTTAAACAGATGAAAAAAGGGTTGTTTTAGACCAGGCGTGGCCAAACTGCAGCTCAGGAGCCACATGCGGCTCTTGAATGAAAAATTGTGGCTCCCAGAAGAACGTCAGCAAATCAGTTTAGGAAAGAAGCCCCAGCCAAGGAGTTGAGGCGGGGGTTGGGATGGTGGGAAGAAATGTGGGATGGTCAGGATTTTAAAAACTCCCCACTAGCCTGCAGTCTTCTACACTGAGCAGCAACTTAAGTTTTTACTGTATAGGCCTAATTTTCATGGTAACTTTAAGTAATTATTAGAATCTGACATTAGTAGGATTGACATTTGTCCTCTTTTTACAGTAAAATTAAAGTGTGCCATGAATTTTAAACTTAGTAATTTTGGAGTGGGTAAAAGTATACAGCTATATGCCTCCATGCGGCTCGCGAAGGTTTGATAGTCAACTTGTGTGGCTCTTGAGTTCCATAACTTTGGCCACCCCTGTTTTAGACAATGCACCATTAACCTGGGGATGAATGTCATCATTTAGTCTGAACTCCTGTACAAGACAGGTTGTAGACTTCCTGGATTCACTTCTGTTGGAGCTAGAGAATGTCTTTTAGGAAAAACATCCACTCGGATTTAAACGTGTTCAGTGATGGAGACGCCCCTCTCCTTGTTGAGTTGTCCTAGAGACTAATTGCCTGCAGTCAGGGCTGAAGGATCATCAGGCTCTGGCTTGCAGGGCTGTGGTGCTGGGGCCAGGGGCCACTCTCCACAGTGTTCCAGCCCCAGTCCGGCTGGTCCTGGAAGGCCATGATGGAGGCAGCACTGTGCACCAGTCAGCCCTACTTCCGGAGAGCAGCAGTGAACATGTGCTGCCTTGCCCAGCCCCAAGGGTAGACTAGCTGGACCAGGGCTGGGGCAGGAAATCAGCACCATGTGTTGCGGGATAAAAATGCCTTGCTCAGGGATCTCTGGACATTAGGGGTCCCTCTCTGGACTCAGGTCCCCACCATGAAACTTCCTCCATCTCTTAAGGCCACCCATGAACCATTATTTTTGCCCCTTTTATTAAAAACCCCACAAACCTATGTGGGACTTTTCTATCACTGCCATCTTTGACCCAAGCATGGAGATGGGCGCTGTTCTCATGAACGATGTGAATGCCAGATGTACAGTTCTCCGCAGGGAGCAACAGGGGACACGACAATTTCTTTGAGGACATTTTACTGCTGGACATAGTGACAAACAGTTCAAAGGTGCTGGTGCTGTTCACGGAGTAGCTGTGAAGGGTGAGAGCCACATCTGGGCCCAAGAGAGGTAAACTGGTTGGTGGGATGATCACGCTGTATTCAAGGAGGCAAAAGGACACATTCTGGAACTGGGCAGCTGGCTTGCCGAAGGCCTCTAGTGCATGGACACAGCAACCAGTTGGGTCCCATCTGCCCTTCTCTGGCCGCTCAGGTCCTGCTCCCTGCTGTCCAGGACTTCACAAATGATTCACCAGCTCATTGCTGTCACTTGTGTTCTTTCTTTCTTTATATCAAACCTATCTTCCTAGCAGTACCAGTCCAGTCCAACTCTAGCCGTCAGTCTCTGGACTTGTTATTAGAGATTCAAGGGTGTTCTGTTCTCCCAGACAATTACGATCAGACTTCAACCAATCTGTCCTCCTGGTTTCCTGCCCCAGCCTATATACCCTCCTGGACCAGTTCCCCAGCTGCTGCTAGCTCTTGCCTCATTAGGTTAGGGTTAGGATGTGACTTAGCCCTAATCACCTGGCACCTGTTCTAGGCTTCTAAGCCAGGACTCACAGAGTAATGGAGCGGTTTATCCCTTTTGCTCTGCTCCAGACACCCAAATGAGAGCTGCACCGCCAGTGAAGAAGCGTGTGGCAATTGCGCAGTGGAAACTTGCAGTGCTGGGATGGTACCAGACAGTGGGAAATCATTTAGGAGTTGGAAAATCCAAAGTGGGGGTAGTTGTCATGCAGGAATGTGGGGCCATTTAGCATATCCTAGCAGGACACTGATTCTTGGCAACACGTAGGGCACAGTGGATGGATGTGCAGCAATGGCATTTCGGAACTGTGGTGGGGCAATAGATGGCACACGTATCCCTACTTTAGCACCAGCAAAGAGCTACATACAGAAAGGGCCACTTTCCTACCATTATTTGAGAGTTCGTAGATCACTGGGGATGCTTCACCAATATCTGTGTGAGCTGGTCAGGGAAGGTGCGTGAGGCTGATAGCTTTAAGAACACAGGACTGTTCAGAAAGCTGCATGCAGGGACATATTTTCTCAGCCAGCATATTACTATTGAAATGACACTAAAAGTTCTTGGGGACCTAGCCTGCTCCCTGGCTTTTCTGGTTCATGAAGCCGTACACTGGCCACCTTGACTGCACTAACGAAAGATTCGGATACTGGCTTAGCCCGGCAGAATGGCTGTTTGATGCTGTTGGTTGACTGAAGGGACACTGGCAGTATTTACTTCCTAGGTTGGATCTCAGTGAGTTACAGCTCCCTGGTGTGAGTTGTGGAACATTTGTGAGGCAAAGGGGGAAAGCCAGCACCAAGGTAGAGGCAGAACAGTGGTCAGTTGAGTTTAACCAGTCAAGTAGCAGGGCTATTTCAAGAGCCCCCTGTCAGCCGTGGCAGATCTCTGAGACAGATGGTTCTCTGTGCATTGTAAGAATCATGCAGCGCTGGTTGTCCGAGGACTGCTTGTTTTCCTGAAGCCATGAATGCCATGGTGCTTGCCATATCTTTCCAAGTTCAGTTCACATTGACTGTCGCTCCACAGTCTACAATATTTGTTGTGTGCTAATAAAAATAATTTGATTCTCCAAAAATAGAACTTGACTGAGTGGGGGAAAAACAATGCAGAAAATCGTGGGCCAAAAACCCTAAAGCCAATGTTTATACAAATTTTTACATAAATCTATGACATGAAACTTTAAAATAAGAAAGGGAGAAAATGTCTGTGTCCAGTTGAGTGCACAAATGTCATCAGTTATGAGTACATGTATACTGCCCTGCCCTATGAGAACCACAGCTGGTGTGTGTGAAGCTGTGGTTTTCCTTGCTGGCCCCCAGCGTGGAATGGTGCAGGTAGGGATACGGCCCATGATGACCCATGGAATGGTGCTGGGTGTAGGCAGCAGTGACCACAGAGTTCTTCAAGCAGTGCAAAGGGTGGGAAGTCTGGGATTTTTTTTTTTTTTTTTGGACCCCTAGGTCCACCAGGGTTCACAGCATTTGGTTGTGCTGCCTGAGAAGGCCCAATAGTTCCTGGCGCATCTCCATCTCTTTGTCCTGCTGGCAGTCGGGTGTTCTTCCTGTGTGCTCTTTCTTCCTTCGCTGAAGATCAGTTCTGCAGGGCCTTTGCTCACAGTCTGAGGCAGCACTGGCCTGCAGGATCTCATTGATCATGTTCTCCCTTGTCCAGTTCTTTCTCCTTCTCAGCAGAATCAGGCATTGTGCAGGTGTGGAGAAGGCACTGGTAAAACCAGGCAGAAATGCCATTGCATTGACATGTTCCCATAAACACTTCTGATAAGATGCGCTTATTGTCACCAGCTATGGTGCGATGGGGTGGCCTGCCAGGGCCAAGGTGAGGAAGGATTTTCTGTTGTGTGAAGCTATTACATTTCCGTCCCTATTCTGTGGGGGTGAGTGTGGGGCAGTGGTATTTAACATGACGCTGTTCTGCATGGTGGTGGTGTCTTTAGCTGACTTCTCACTCCTGGGACAAGCAAAGGCACAGCACTTTGCCTCAATGACACCAACCGAAGCCCATCCAGAGCAGTGTGGGGAGGCATCGTACCACAGAGGAAGAAATTGAGGCAGCCTCCCTAGAAACCTTTGAATCTCCTTGGATGGTGCAGTGAAATCTCTTAGGAGCCGAAATTGGACCTCCCTAAATACATACTCCATGTGCTCCGCATGGCCACTCCCCCGAGCCATACCAGGGAATGAAAAGCAGATGGCAACTCTCCCTCTGTTTATTATACGTCAGCCTCCGCTCAGCTGAGTCAAACACAGACGTGTCTTGTTAACGTGGGGATGGGCTGGGAGCCATCTTCACATGTTTTCTTGCCAAGGAAAACTGCATGGACACACTTGTTTCTACGCTGGGCTCCTCGGTGCTGACCTGGCAGTACTGGGCTGGAGTCTCAAACAAGTCCTGAGGTCTCATGACATGGCCAGACCCCAATGCTGCTTCCCTAGCCCTTCTCACTGTTCACACCAGGGGTCTCTGACTCACACCCTCCCAGTGGATCCATGGTGCTCTGCAGGGTGAGGTTGTCCTGGTGAGAGTGGCAAGCAGTTACCTGCTGCCCTCCCTGTCTGTATGCTATGCCTGGCAGAGTTCCCTCGCTTTAACGTAGTTCTCCACCTGCTTGCTGCCATGCACCTTAGCCAAAAGTGTCCATGTTTCTACAGCTGGTCCAGCTCTGTACCCACACAACCTCTTCTCCCCAAAAGCCCCAGAGTTCAGTGCATCCTGTCTGCTCCTCACAGGGGTGTATCTAGTGCATGGTCAGCTGGGCAGTGGATTTTTTTTTAAATTGTGAACAGAGCTGTCACTGCAGCAGGAAATGAGGCATTGTGTGTCTTTACTCTTGGGGTCAGCAGAGGTCATGTGGTGTTTACACTTGCACTGTGTCAAACCCAGATCCAGCCACTTGATCTGAGTGTAGAGAGATAAACATAGGCTGAGACTTACATCAACTTCACATTGTCATGTGGATCAGGCCTTAACTGGATCTCTGGTTCAATCCAGCATGGCAGTTCCTGTGTTCATACAAATACCCCCTTAATTCCTGGCCAACTTTGTCTTGCTTCAGTGTCTGGCACTGGATCTGAGTCTGCCTCTTACCTGCTAGATTACAGACACTCTGTTATAAAAACTCCTCCACCTTTCCTTCCCCCCATAGGTACTTCGAGGCCATAATTGTGTTACCCTTCTGTCTGCTCTTGGAGATGCTTCTTGGGTCTCTTGTGGCGAGGCAGGTTTTCCTGATCTCAGCTCACTTTCTGGAAGTATCTTTCTTTGTAGATTGCCCATGGGGCAGGTCTGAATTCTTCCCACAGTGGGTGCATGCTTGGAAAAGATCAGTTGCTTTAGTACAATTTTTTCTGTGCATGTAATATATGGGTTAAATTCACCCCACAAGGTCTAGGCACCCCTTCAGTCTTGCTTCCAACCCTGGTGTAGGTGCCTAGTTCTCAGACAGCTTCCTCTGCAGCAGGATGAATTGCAGAGCCATGCTATTGCACAGTCTGTCTCTGCATCAGGGGCAAGAGTGCATCTCCCATCACCAGTACCAGCCTGACTGGTTGTCTACAGCAGCAAGGCCCGCAGCCAGCCACCCCCAGATTTCTATCCCTCTGCCACCCACATAGTACTATTTGACCACTTTTCCTCTTGACACATCAGGCGCTGGAGCCAAGAAAAAAGCCCCCAGAAACAGCATTCCTTCAGCCGCCAGCTCTGTGCAAAGAGCCGAGAGACTCTGAAGAGGTCTTTATATGGTAATTATTCTTCCCCCTCCCTTGTGTTCGCGGGGACATGGGGGGGGGCATAAACTACGTAAAATGAGTAAACGTGTTTCCCTAATAATGCCAGCCACCCATAGCTAATGCCAGAAGACAATTTGTTGATTACTTTTCTATCTCAGTCAGTTTGCAGCACAGAAACCTGCAAGCCCATCAGTGCACATCCCGCCTACCCATCTGTCCCCTGGCATTGTACAGGAATTGTGAATAACGGGGGGATAGTGAAAGTGGACCAGGCAAAACTGAAACTGTTAGATTATGCTGTATCCATGCTCACTGTCTCCCTTTCTGTTTTAGGGTTTGTCTCCACAGAGACACTCAGGCAGATAAATTCAAATTCCTTTTTCAAGTGGATTAGTTAAGCTGCATGAAATCCCTGTGTGGACGCTCCATTCAAATTTGCCTGAATTCAGTTTGGTGTAGTTCACTTTGGAAGGTAAAGCAAATTAAGGCCACATTCATTCTGAACGAGAGTGTCCACACAGGAATTTAATATGGTTTAACTCATCTATTTTAAATTCTCACCTTTTAGTTAGTTCAGATTCATTTGCCTTAGTGTCCCTGTGCAGACAAGCCCTTGGGTGCCTCTCAAATGCACTGACCCACCCAGTGCCTTGGCAGGCCAGTCTGTGCTGTTATCTCTGTCACAGAGATGAGGAAACCAAGGCATAGATGCTCCATGGTACTTAGGCTCCTCACATCCATTGATTTCCTTCAAGGGCCTGGGCCAGAGAGCATGAGACTGTAATTCCCAGCTAGAGGGGACGTAGCCGCACAGCCTCTGATCCAGCCAGTGCAGTAACAGCAGCAGGAGCTATGTCTTCTGTCCCCCACAGGATCACACTTGTACAAAACTAAGAGTGCCCATTCTCTGCAATTTCCTCAGCTCTCACCATCTTTCCTGGTGGGGCTCCTCACACTGTGAAGCTTCCTATTCCTAATATGTAGAAATGAGGTCCAGCAACTGGCCAGACCAGGTACACAGGTTTGATTCATACCATGGGTGCAGCATAGGTGGGGAGTGGATTTCCTGGCATTTCAGTCCTGGTGTAGGTGGGCCCTGGACTTCATAGAGCTACCCTGATGTAATGAATGGGAGCGCGGCAGCTCGGTCTCCCTGCCTGTGCCGGTGGAACTCACTGCCACTAGATGTAGGGGAGGCCAAAACCTTGACAAGTTTCTAAGAGGAGCTGGGTGTTAATGTACCCATGTGTTGTCAGCGATACAGAAACCTGCTATAGGGCTTCAGCCTCTTTCAGGTGTCTGGATAAAAGCAAACGTGTGGGGAGATTATCCCTCCTTTGCCCACTGTTGGGTTCTTGGGCAGTCTGTCCTCTGAAGTAGCTGGGGCTGGGCCCGATGGGCCTCAATCCTGATCCCTCGTGGTGATCCTGCCATCACACCATCTGTCGATCAGGACCACTGTCTCAACTGTAGGAAACTGGGAGGGGCCCTTGCTGCCTGCAGCTCCAGCCCTGTCCTATTTTGACCCCCGCCTGGCAGAGCACTCCCTGTGTGAACAGAGGGCCGCTAGGTTGGGGGAGGATCTCAAGTTGACATCTTGGCACTGCAGGCAGGGAAGTAGTGATCCCCAGCCCGAATCTAGGTGGCCCATGAATTAGGCTTGAATTACTCTCTCACACTGGCCAGGGCATCTCCTATAGGATTGCTGGTGGTTACTCTATTACCTCCATGGATGGGGTCAGCCCTGGAGGAAGGACCCAGGCACTGGGAGATGGAGGGGTGGGGGAAATGAACCTGTCCTGGGGGACTGGGGGAAGCAGACTTGTACAGTAAGAAAGGGGGATGGGTGGGGGTGTGCAGCCTGTGCTGGGGGGGGCAGTTATAATGGGGAGGAAGGGGCTGATGGACCCTTGGCCCAACCGGCCCTAGGACTCCTAGGGACCCCTGTGTGACTCTGGCACCATGGCAGTTAAGACTGGGAGTAAGGGACCCACAGAGCAGGTGCCTTGGATCTTGTTACCTGTGACTGGAGGGGGACCGTGCTCACGCGGCTGGGGAGGGATGTGGCCGAGCCTCCTGTGGAGGCCCCTGGCTCATTCCCTCCTTCAGTCTGGCTCCCAGCCGGGGGTGTGACGTCTGCTCCTTGGCTGGTCCCACCCTTTCCTTGTTCCTGTAAATATTTAGGCATCTGCAGATTTACCGGGAGCTGTTGAGGGCTCCTGTTGCACCATCCTAGCTAGGGGGAGGTGGAGCCAGAGTGAGGGGGGCAGGCTCAGGGAGAGGGTTGGACATGGGCCCCCCACTGAGCAGCTGTGAACATAACCCAGGTCAGGAGTGATGGGAGCCAATCCCAGCCAACAGCCATTTGGTGACCCTTACGTGCAGGGAGTATGCCTGGTCTCAGCCTGGTTCCCATGGGGTGAGGGTGACAGGCTCAAACTCAGTGGGGCATGAATGGGCCCCTGGGAGGGAAACTCAGCAGAGCCCCTCAGGAGTGATGGGTCACAGGTGTAACGGGGAGGGGGATGGGACACCAGGTCAGTCCCGCCTAGGAGACAACAGCTCTGTTCCCAGCCACAAGGGGACAGAGAATGGAATGGGGTCTCTCCCCTTTAGGGGGTGCCGGCTCTGATCCAGCAGGGGGCTGTCTCCTTTAGGGAGGGCTGGCTCTGATCCAGCAGCCAGCTGCAGATCTGGGAGCAGAGAAGTTCAATTTAGTAGGAAACGGCCTTATCGGGAGGCAGCTTGGTGAGCAGGGCCTGAGTTTCAGAAGCTCCCCCAGCTCTCAGCTGGGCTGCTCTCTGCTCTCCTGTGTCAGCTGGGGGTGGCGGGTGTTGGGGGTGTGTGATGGCATTGTCACAGTGGTTCTCAAACATCTGTGACTGCACCCCCTTTGTGTTATCTTCATTCATGCCATACACATACACACCTGCACTCGGCTGTGAAGGTGGCACCATGGCCATGGCCAGCAGCAGATGCTCTCCAGAAGCTTCTCACACTCCCTGCATTCATTCCACGCCCTCCACCCCGTCTGAGAACCTAAGGGCATCGGGTAACAGCACTGCTGATTCCAGCCAGTGAAGAGTCTGTGCTTTAGCGCAGGTGGTCCTGAATCGCGGTGTACAGGCTGCGGCATTCCTGAGCCGCCTCCCACCGCAGGGTAACAGCCTACTCTTGCTGCCAACTGAGCTCCTCCATAGCTCCCAGGGCAAAGGGGTCAGTGCCTGCTGCAGAGGGTCCCTTGGGGGCTCTTTGTGAACTCAAACCCAGACAGACTTCCTTGCCCACCACCAGCTGTTCCGACTGTCCATCCTTCAAGAGATGGACCTGTTCTGCCAGGGAGTGCCAGCAAAACGTTCCTGCTGCTGTTCTCCCTCCCCCCATGCATGTAATGCAGTTAAACAATTAATAATTCAGCAAATAACTCCTTAATCTGCTGCTTAATGCAGGGGCATTGATTCCATGCAGGAAGGCTCCAGGCATGCATCTTTCCAGCTAGCAGCAAACAACAGGCTCAGGGTGGGGGCTTGTTTTTCTAGCTCTATAACTGAAAGTGAGACAGAGCCACGCACTGAAATATTTATAGTATAATAAGGGAGAGCTGGCGTTTGAGCTCCAGGCTGCCCTCCTCCCCACGGACGCTGCTGCAGGGTGAAAGTTTGTTCTCCAGGCTGTTGGTTCCCCTGGTGCAATGAAAGAGGCTTTGAGCAGGAGCTGGGAGCTCTTGGCTACCAGTGGAGGAATTTGCTCTGCGTACGCCTCATGGCCAGCAGAGAGTAAGAGGTGACCCAGTCCTGGCTACAGAATGAACTAGTAGAAAAGCTGGTGGGGAGTCAAAACTACTGGGTTTGGCGTGGACCCTCTGCACGACCAAGAGCCAGTCCCTTCCCCTCTGGGTCTCTTCCCTTCCCTGCTCTCTAGATTCTCCCTGAGTCTGGGGCAACGCTCAGTGCCTTATCTTGGTGCTGCTGTGATGTCACTGACAGCAAATCTGCTGTCCACTGCCCTTGACCTCCCAGGGGGGCAGAGCAGGAGCCCTGGGGTCTTTGTTCTGACTGAGCCCAGGCCTGCTGGGGTGAAGCCAGGAAAATGGCTACAGTCTGGGCCCCTCCTCCTTTGCCCCCCTTGCTCTCTGGTTCTCCCTGGCCTGCCGCAGAAACCCCTTCTTCTTCTTTGAGCACTGCTCAAATACATTCAGTGTTAGGTGTTTACGTGCCACAGCGCACAATTGGTCAGAAACTTTTAGCCCTAGCCTGTCAGAGCAGGGTCGGTGGCCAAAGCCCCCTCTGGCCACTCCCATGGCTATATATATGGCCCTGACCCTGATCCTCCTCAGTTCCTTTCTCCACCCTCAGCGGTGGTTTCGGAGCAGCCCGTACCTTGCGGTCACTCAGGTACTTGTCATTTTGCTGTGTATGAACTGCCCATTCTATTTCGAAGATCTATTTGTGGACATTGTTCCACTAATAACTGGTGCCTTTATGGAGCATACGAGTTCAGAGCCAGAAGACCACTGCCAACAGCTGTTTACGATGCCAGGTTTCAAACCCTGCATTGCTTGCGGCAAGGCCTTCCCATGGGATGACCCCCACAAGAAGTACCTTTGGTGCCTGGGCGAGTCGCACCAGGCCACTGAATGCTCCATCTGTCAGTCCTTTAAGCCAAGGATGCTAAAGGACACGGAGCAAAGGTGCTGTGCATTGGCCATGGAGCAGGCACAGCAGCCTACCCCTGAAGAATCAGGGTCACCCTTGGTGCCAGCACCGTTTGCCAGATCAGCTCCGGAGCCCTCTTGGCACTGCTCCCTGTAGGCACAGAAGATGGCACAATTGGCATCTACATCAGCACCAAGGCATGGTCACCAATCCAGCTCCCCCCCCACCCCTTGACTGGGTCCTTCTTTGTACCAGGGCAAGGAGACTATCGGGATTCCCTCCACCTGGAGGCCTTCGAGGCATCAAAGGCCCTCTTGCTTTTGCAGATGCCTCCCCCTCCCAAACCTCCAAAGTAGAGAGGAAGGCCTGCTTTCCTCTCGGGGAAATAGACCGCACACTCCCCGTCCCCTAGTACGGTGCCAAGCCCTCCAGCACTGCAATAGGAAGAATCATCCCCAAAGATGCCTGTCAGTACCACCTTGGGCCCTACACTCAAGTGCCATAGAACGCGCTTTTCTTCCCCCCAGCACGGTAGCACCACTAAGTCTCCGGCACCCGCTGTGCATTCTGGCGCTGAAACAAGCCCTCCATCACAGCACCGACAGAGGTCATGCTCCCTGAGCCTCGAGGGGCAGGTGGGCCCGTGAGGAATCGCTGGCACCGAGTCTCTACTGGTACCAGCCTTATGAGTGGTCTATATTACAGGAAGTCCCCACGCAGCAGGCTCCTTATGGTACCAGTGAGGTGGGGATCTTATTGACCCCACTTGCAGGCCTGCATAGGGCATTAAACCCTAGGCCAGGATCATATAGGGAAGAAACCCCAGTCTACTTCGACCTCCACCGCCGGGTCACTGTGCACACAGGTCTAGAGTTCAAGCCCATCGGGGGGACCAAGACACCGTGTTCGATCCCAAGTTAACATCCTTCTCAGAAGTGGTAGCAGTGCCGTTGCACCCTAGTGTGCATGACCTCACCAGAACTTGCTGGCAAAGCCCTGCTTCTACTCCTCCAGTCTCTGATGTAGTGGGCCACAGATACCACATGCCACTGGAGGATTTCCCCTTCTTGGTTAACCACCCGAGCCAGAGTCTCCATATGATAGAAGCCTCTGTAGGGCATGAGACCCAACCCTCCCAGGATCTCATGCCAAGATCCAGAGGAGCAAGACAGAAATAATAGGCAGGAAGGTATACTCGACCTCCACCTTCCAACTCCGGATTGCAAACCACCAGGCATTGGTGGGAAGGTACACCCTAGACCAGGTGTGGCCAAACTGTGGCTCAGGAGCCGCATGTGGCTCTTGAATGAAAAAGTGTGGCTCGTGGAAGAATGTCAGCAAATCAATTTAGTAGGTAAAAGTACATGGCTATATGCCTCTGTGCGGCTCTTGAAGGTTTAATAATCAACTTGTGTGGCTCTTGAGTTCCATAAGTTTGGCCACCCCTGCCCTAGACATTTGGGAGTCTTTAAAGAGATTTAGAGACCTCCTCCCACACAAACACAGGAAGGATTACAACTCCCTAATAAAGGAGGACTCAACAGCATCCCGAGACTCAATATCCTGCATGGGATGCCTCAGATACGGCAAGTCAGGGAGTAGCCTCAGCTGTTGGAATGAGAAATGCGGTGTGGTTACATGAGGAAGGCCTGCCTCAAGATACACTTCAGGATATTCAGGACCTCCCTTTTGAGCAGCAGTTGTTGTTCATGGAGGAAACAGACCTCCTGTTAAGTGGCACTAGGGACCCCGATCGGACCTCCGATCTTTGGGCATGCTTCCATTGCGAAAGCTTAGTTGCCCTCTCAGCCCACGCCAACACAGAGAATGCTGAACAAGGCCTTCTCTGTCTCATGGGGAACAAGATCAACCTCTTGGGGACCCTAGGTCCCCTTCCCAAGGGAGACCTCCTCTTAGGATGCCAGGGCCATCATGAGTGACCTCTCCTGGTGCCACTCTTCCCCCCTCATCCATCCCTTCCCTAACAACCCGCAGAAATCAGTGGTCAGGACCCTATATGGGGCTCACCTACAGCTAAGGAGCGGGAAGCACCACTTCTGGGTTCATAAAACCCTTCTTCCACTAGAGGGTTAGATAGCCTAAGCTGTCCTATCTCTACACTTGGGAGTTCTCCCTTTTTTTCATCAATTTTGTCCTCCCAGCCAAACAGTCCCAGGCCTGTGGACTGGCTCCGGGCACTTAAACCAAATCGCCCCCTCATTATCTTCTGGGGTCTTGGATTCCCTAACTCAGTGTTCATAGGACCCCCTCAGGCCTATGGAGGTTTCAATGCACCCCTGTACCCTCCCTCTTCACCGTCTCACCACCTCATAAATTACTGATGACTCTAGTCACTTGAGGCATCATGTCATCCAAAACACCCCCATTCATCCAGAGTTTGTTTCAACTGAAATGTTAAATGCCCTTACATATAGGACAAGCCTTCATTCAGTAGCCATAATCCTGGCCCCACAGTCATCAGGGCTGCGTCCATATGTCCTCAGTTGCTGGTCAGTGGGCGCCTTATGGTGCCTCATACCCCGTGTCTACAGATCTCTGGGCCACTCTTATCTAACTGCACAGTTACCGCGAGGGTACAGCATCGGTAAAATACCCCAGCCACCCACCACCATCCACATGGACCAGCAGGTCACCTGCCATGGGGTTTTAGCCAGCAACCTTCCATAGTTCGGGTATGACATCCCCTGAATGGATGGTGACCGGTCTTCCATTCTCCATTTTTTAACCAGCATAGCTATTCTAATGGAGAACAGGGACTACTTCAGTGCTAGTCAATAGGCACCCATGGAGTCATATCCATGTGGGTTTTTCTCTTTCCCCTCTTTTTTCTCCTAGCGCCTTCCAGAGACTTCTTGTTTTTCCCAGACCAATAAGGGACATCCTACCTATCCCTCTCCTAGTGTAAAATTTTCGGACCACTCCACCTTACTACTTCTACTTCTTGGTAAGAACTTTCCATCAAGGTAAAAGGCGCAAGACCAATGGACCTCTATTCCCTCACTTCCCACTAAGGTTCCCGCGGTTCCTCAGGGCAGATTCAAGGGTTCCAGGATTCTGAAGGGAGTTCCTTCTCTCAGCTAAGAACGGAGGGGCACCCCTGCCCTCAGGGGTAACCTACATTGGTATTTCCCCAACTTATACTCCTACCCAACTCCGTATTTGTTGGGAATATCACATTATACGATTATTGCATCTCCGTTGTCCGTGAACACTGCAGCTCCTGCCACATAACCCTCAAATGGACTTACGCCTTTTCTCGGGGTGAAACCCACCCATCAGCGGGTGAAGAGGATTCCTGATGGTTTCCTCTCTTCCTACCTTTCCACATGCTGCCAGTTGGGAGGTTTCTCAGACCTCCTCAATCCTGCCAAGAAGGGGGATGGAGGCACTTAGGCATCACACTGATTCACCTGAGGGAGAAATCCCACCCTGCCCCCTCCTTTCCCAGCAGTGGGGCATGACCGGTGTGAGGAAATAGCCTCATTCAGGCTCCAGGAAAAGCCTTGGGATACTGTTTGTATCACTTTGGTGTCCAAAGCTTACACAGTAGTAGGGGAGTTATACAGTTTCCTGAATCTCACCCCTTTGTGGCCCTATAGGGTTCCATGCTTTAATCCTCAGAGGCCATTGGGGTTCTTAAGTCCCTGGTATACGCACCACAGAGGTTAAAGAGACTCCGGCTTTGTGCAGCTTGTAGTTTCCCCTGTGCATTTTGCAAGAGGGGCCCAGGCATACAAGAAAGTCAGCCTTAGTCACGAGCCTGTCGCCCAGGGGCAGTGTTGGGGTGGGGAGGGACCCAGGTCATGGGTCCAGGCCCCGCCACCAGCTGGCCAGCCCCGCCCCCAGGCAGCAGGCCCCATCCCCTGGCCAGGGATAGGGCCGGGGGGGCCGTGCCTGCGGCGGGCCCCTGATCCCCAGCCAGGGATGGCACCACCAAGGCCACAGGTGGCCCGCTGAGCCCAGGATCCCCAGCTGGGGATTGGGGGCCTGGCCACCAGTGGCCGCGGCAGCCCCATCCCCAGCCGGGGATCGGCGCCTGGCTGCCTGAAGGCACAAGGCCTGGCCGCCTGCGGCCACTTCTGGCCTGGGCTGGCCACGGCCTAGCCGCCTGTGGCAGCGCGGCCCCCCCGGCCCTATCCCTGGCCGTGGGGGGGCCTGCTGGGCGGCCAGCCAGGCCCCGGATCCCCGGCCCAATTGGGCCAGAGATCTGGGGCACTGGTGTTGGGACCCGGGGCACGTGCCCTGGCATGCCCAACGTCAGCGATGCCCCTGCTGTCGCCTCCATTTATTCCTTGTCTTCTTACTACCCTGGACCTTGGCCCCAGTGTCCAAGGGTTCACTTCCATCGTCCCAGTGTGAAGAAGAGATTTTTGGAAAAGAAAACCCCTCTTCCCCTTCTGTTCTCTCCCTAGTGATTCCAACTCTTAAGTAGCTATAAACAGCTATCTCTATCTAAATGACAAAAGCCTCACAAGAGCCTTAGCAATAACTATCAAAAGACAAGGGAAGCAATATAGGGAGAGGCCAGAATAGCCTCAAACCCCCACCCCTGTCTCTTTCAAGTTCTTTCAGGCTGAAATGGTGGGTTACTTACCAGTAACCGTTCGAGACGGACTGCTCACATACATTCAGTTACAGGTGTCTACGTGCCGCAGTGCACAGTAGCTTAGGAAGTCTTCAGCCTTAGCCTGTCAGGTCAGGGCACGCAGCCAATGCCCCCTCTACGTTGCAACCACGGCTATATAGGTGACCGTGACCCTGACCCTCCCAGTCCCATATACCTTCGCCAACTCTGTTAGCGGGGACAGTGGGAGGGGCCTGAATGTATGTGAGCAGCCCATCTCGAAGAAGGACGGTCACTGGTAAGTAACCCACCGTTCGCCTTCGAGCGCTGCTCACATCATTCAGTTACAGGTGACTGCTAGCTGTACCCGTGGACAGTGGGAGGAGTTACAGTCTACTCACATTGAGTACAGCTCTGCCCAAAGTGGCATCATCTCTAGCCTGCTGGGCGATGGCGTAGTTCATTGTGAAGGTATGAATCAATGACCACATAGTGGCCCTGCAGATCTCTTGGATTGGGACCTTGGCAAGGAAGGCCGTAGAGGACACTTGGGCCCTGGTAGAGTGGGCTCTAACAGTTCCAAGAAGGAGCATTTTCGACCTTCCGTAGCAGTCCTTGATACAGTTCACAATCCATTTAGAGATACAACGAGAGGATACTGATAAACCTCTCTTACGTTCAGCAACTGCCACAAACAGCTGGGGAGTCTTGCGAAACGGCCGGGTGCGCTCAATGTAAGTTAGGAGCACTCTCCTCATGCCCAGTGTATGCCACTTCCTCTGGTTCTGCGTAACCTGGGGATCTGGGTAAAAAACTAGCAAGCAAATTTCCTGGTTAAGGTGGAAAGGGGTGGCCACTTTAGGGAGGAAGGATGGGTGGTGATGCAAAACCACTTTATCCAGGTAGAACCTCGTGTATGAGGGTTCCAAGGAGAGGGCTTTCAGCTCCAAAACCCTTCTAGCAGAGGTGATAACTACTAAGAAGGCTACCTTCCAGGACAAGACCAGGAGGGTGGCTGAGTCCAAGGGTTCGTAGGGTGGCTCTGTCATTGCTCGGAGGACAATATTCAGGTCCCAAGGTGGGGTGGGCTTACGAGGTTGGGGAAAATGTCTCTCCACCCCTTTTAGAAATCTGATGGAGGTGAGATGTGAGAAAACTGATTACCCATCCACACTGTCATAGAGAGTGGAGATTGCCACTAAATGGACTCTCAATGCGGAAGGAGAAAGGCCTTAGGTCTAGCACAGAGGTCTCAAACTCAAATCACCATGAGGGCCGCGTGAAGACTAGTAGAGGGCCACATAAGGACTAGTACATTAGCCCAAGGGCCGCACCACAGAAACCTTTTCATATAACTATATAGCAAATATTGGTGATAACAGTGTTGTTGAGGGCTACAGGAAATACCCTTAGGGGCCGCATGTGGCCAATGGGCCGCAGTTTGAGGCCCCTGGTCTAGCAGATAGTCGAGGATCAGGTGAATTGGGGCTGATATAGGGTCTATACCCTTGTCCCAGGCCCAAATGGAGAATACCCCTTCGTGGAGCAGTACAGACACCTTAGCAGGTGGAGCCCTCTGGCCGACGTTGAAGAAAGGGATTCGTCTCCTCTTGGACGACCCCGAGCTCCAGGTTCAGGTTTGCTGCCATGTGGCATAGCAACTCCTGGTGGGCATGAGAGTCCTCTTTACATTCAGTCGGTCTCTCAAAGGTGTATTTGTTGGGTGAAGAGGAGGAACGGGTACACCATCTACTTTGATGTGTGGAGTCAGGATCGGGTTCATTGTCCAAGAAGTCTGAGTCCATGGTCTGTGAGGGGGACTGGATGGAGCAGTGTTGTGAGACGAAGGCATCAGCAGCAGCCGTGTCCAGCCAGTTGTGTGACCTGTTGTTAAAAGACGCTCTGGCCTCCAGATGGCGCAGAGGGAAACGGCCTCGACTAGGTTGTGGGTGTGGTACCCGAAGCGGACGACTCCATTGGTTCAGGTGGGCTTGACGGTTTGTTCTTGCATCAAGGCATGGGTGAGGGAGAGCACTTATGGCACCGTTTCCCTAAATGTTCTCCTACCCTTATTCAGGGGCATCGCTGGGGCGGGGAGGGACCCGGGGCACGGGCCCAGCCCCCGCCCCCAGCGGGCAGGCCCTGCCGCCAGCCAGAAGGCCACGTCCCCTGGCTCAGGATAGGGCCGGGGGTGGCTGCGTCACCATCAGCAGCTAGCCAGCAGCGCAGTGCTGCCCAGCCCGGCCCAGCCCAGCCTGAAGTGTCCGCTGGAGGCCGGGCCCGCGGCCACAGCCCCGGATCCCCGGCCAGGGATGGGGCCGCCGCGGCTGGGCCCTGGATCCCCAGTGGAGGACAGGGCCACTGTGGGTGGCCGGCCGGGCCCTGGATCCCCGGCCAGGGACAGGGCCGCCACAGCCGCAGCCAGGCCTCGGCCCGCCAGTGGCCATGGAGACCCTGTCCCCGGCTAGGGATCCAGGACCTGGCCAGCCGCCTGTGGCTGTGGCGGCCCCGTCCCCTGCTGGGGATCCGGGGCCTGGCCACTGGCCACCGCTGGCCACCACAGCCGCAGCGGCCCCATCCCCAGCCTGGGATCTGGGGCTGCAGCCGCAGGCCTGGCCTTCAGCGGCCGCTTCTGGCCACGCTGGGCTGTGCCATGCTGCGGCCTAGCTGCTGGCGGCGGTGCGGCCTCCCCCTGGCCCTATCCCTGGCCAGGGGGCTGGGCCTGCCAGGCAGCCAGCGAGGCCCCGGATCCCTGGCCATAAACGCGGCCAACGCGGCCGCAGCCCCCCGGGGATCGGACCCCGGATCCCCAGCCCGATTGGGCCAGAGATCCGGGGCACTGGGATTGGGACCCGGGGCACGGGACCCAGGGTGCCCAACGCCAGTGATGCCACTGCCCTTATTACCATCTTGAGAGGAGAAGAGCGTACCGAGGCTGGAGGTGAAGTTGATGCTGATCTGTGGGAAGGGGCTCCCCAGGCTTGGGAGCATGGCACCGACACGTCCCAGGAGGAGGCCTGGGAGCAGTCCTCTGCGGAATGTGGTACCAAAGGCGGGCTGGATGGTACCAGGCTGGGAGAGCAGTCCCCAGTGCCAGACTGTGGTGCCGGCGACAGGCTAGGTGGTACCAGGTTTGTGGGCAGAGCCACTCTCTGCGCTGACTAGGCTCCTGGTGCCACGGTCGGCGTCAAGCTGGTTTTCTTCCACCGTGCCGGTATGCGGACCGGAGAATGCTGCTGCGCTGATGTGGAAGCCTGTGGCATCAGCGGTGCTGCTGGCGGTGCCGCCTTGTGTTTGGCACCAGTTTGATTCGGTGACCAAGGTGTTCGGCGCCCCGACGGTACCAACGGGGGCGTTGACCGAGACTGTAGGCTTGGCACTAGAGATCGGTCCCAGGCTTTTGGCGCCCGGGCCGATGAGTGAGCCGGCAGAGCACTCAGGGCTCAGGTGGCATCAGAGGTTTGCGCGCTGCTCCTGGCAAGGGATTGGAGGCACAGCTCTCTGTCCTTGCGAGTCCTCCTTTTAAAGGACTGGCAGAGGGGGCAGCTCTCGGCAAGATGGGACTCACTGAGGCATGTGAGACATTTATCATGCAGAACATTGAGCAGGAAAGCTTTGCAACATCCTAGGCACGGCTTGAAGCCAAGCATCTTGAATTTCATGGTAGAAGACAGGCACTTGCTTATGCAAGTTTCTTGGCTGATCCGAAACTGTCACTGAGGGTGGAAAAAGGAACTGGGAGGGTCATGGTCATGGTCACCTATGTAGCCATGGTCGCGCCGCAGAGGAGGCGTTGGCTGTGTGCCCTGACCTGACAGGCTAAGGCTGAAGACTTTCTGAGCTACTGTGCGCTGCGGCATGTAGACACCTGTAACTGAATGATGTGAGTAGGGCTCGAAGGAGAACATGCAGTCACCTTTCCTACAAGCCCCTTCTTAACTAAGGGTAGTTTTTACCCTTTAACTAATTCAGACAGATTTGGAACAAACAGAGAGTAGCAATTCACAAAAAGACAGCCCAGAGAGACAGCCCATTTCCAGAAGGCAGACTGGGAGAGTAGAGGTGTAGCCTAAGCATGTAGACAGCAGGACCTGTGGTAAGCCAGCCCTGTGCACATGAGCACTGAGCAGTCTGGCTGTTCTCAGATCCCCGTATCTGCCTCTATCCTTTTTTCCCTCTTTCCTTGAGAAACCACTCCCCGAGTCCAGTCCTTCCGAGCTGCCTGGGCTGAGCTGGGACTTCCCCTGGAAAATGTGGGAGTTGGTGAATTCAGCCCTTGCAATTTGGCTGGGACGCCCTGCCCATCCAAAGGCCCAGAGCTCCCTTTCTGCTCTGAGTGCCCCTCCTCTGATTGTCACATCCCCACTGGGTGGATTTCCCAGGGACCAGCTGGGCTGAACAGAGGAGGCGAAGGTCTTGCAGGGCCCCAGAGACTGAGCAGCACTGCAGCAAGCATGTCAGCAATGTTCCCTCTAATTTTTCATAGGTTGTGTGTGCAAAATATTTCTTTGTGTGCGCTAAAAATTTCTTTGTATGCACTAATATTAGCACTGTTGAGTTTTTTTGTCCGCACTTTATTTTGTTGCGTGCATGGGTTTCATGACCTGTGTGCACACACACACACGCATACGGCTTACAGGGAACAGTGCATATCAGTCATCAGGGCTGCTGCGAAGGGTGTGAACTTGAGGGACGCATGCTGAGCACAGTGCACGTGTGCAAATGTGCATACCTGCCTCTAGTGCAGCTACCTTTTGGGTGTGTGCATGTACACAGGGGTTGTATGGTGTGTACATGCTACAGAGGAATGTGTGGAGTGCACATGGAATGGGTCCTGCTGGGTCTTCCACCAGATCCTTGGGGGGCACTGAAGGGGTGAATTAGTCCTTTTGCTCCCTGGATGTTGGGAACATGCCTCCTGTTTTGTACGAGGGTATTTGTGGGGTGAATTTTACCAGGTGACTCATGAACTCCCTGGTGCTGGGTAAGGCCCAGACTCACCAGCCCCCTCCCCTCACACAAGGCTTACTAGATCCCTGGTTTTGGGAGGCTAGATGGGGAGTGGAGAGAGATGTTGGGATTGGTCTGAAGTCAGCACACACCAGACAGAGGCAGCTGGGCTGGTTCCTGTAATGTGAGCACCTCCTGCCCACTCTTCCCCTCAGAGCTGTGGGTTGACAGCCAGGAACCCTAGGGTTTCATCCCAGCTCTTGGAGGGGAGTGGGGCCTAGTGGTTAGCACGGGGTGGCAGGGCTGGGGGTAGGACACCTGGGTTCTTTCCTCTTGCTTTCAGGTTTGCATTTAGGCCAGTCACCACCCCGCTCTGAGAAGTGCCCCTGTCTGCTCTCTCCCAGGGCTGACAAGGGTTGACACCGACAGGTCAGTGGCTTGATGAAAGGCCTTGATGCCTGCACAGCATTGCCATTAATAGCAGAGGGGGCAGAAGCCCAGTTAGTAGTCTGGTCCAGTGGAGAAGTTGCTGTCTGATGCAGTGCAGCTGGGCAGCTCTCAGCACCAAAAGGGAAGGTGCCTCTGCCAGTGTAAAGTAGCCACTGCTAGGATACTGACCCATGGAGCCTGGGAACGTTCCTGGGCTGGGCTGGGTGGGGCTGTGGGTTGGAACTGAGGGCCACTGTTCATAGGAAGTTGATGCTGGCTCTGCCCTCACTGCTCTCTAGGTGCTAGGACTCCCTGGCTGGGGGTCGAAAGGAAACTGGAAGAGAAGAGGGAGTGTGAACCTGAGGAGCCTCGGTTATGGGCCAGGAGCCACAGGGGGATTCAGGAGCGGTGCCGGGGGGGTTGCCTGTGCCCAGCCTGGCTTTTGTGCCAGACCCAGGACAGCCCTGGATGCTGCGTGCTGCGGGGCAGTTCCCAGCCTGATCCAAAAAGGTCAGGCGAGGGGACACAGACAGCAGAGGAGCATGGGTGGGTGCACTGTTCTCAGAAGAGGGGTACAGCTTCCTGTGGGGGGATGGATGTTCCAGGACCTAATCTAGTCTCTATCATTGTCTTTCAGGCAGCAGGAGCCAGTCACAGGCAGTCAGGAGAGAGCAGCCGTTTAGCTCCTGTCCTCACTCCTCATCTTGGGCCACGTGAGCAGCTGAGAGCGGAGGGGACCCCACGCTGTCAGGCTGGACGGGGACATGAAAAAGAGCCAGAGTGTCCTGGCAGTGACAGCAGATGAGGTGAGAGTGGTCCCCAAAGGTGTGTCCCCTCAATTCAGAGGAGAGGGGGGTGGGCTTCGGAACCCATCCTAGGCCTCAGCCTCACTGCTGGGAGGTTTAGATGCAGCTGTTCAGCTGTGTACTAACACCAGCACCAGGACGCACACACAGGCCTTGCACTGGTGCTAGAATGCGTGCATAGCCTTGCCTGAGCACTGGGAAGCCTGTGCGGCCATGCACAGCCATCGGGAAGCCTGCACAGTCATACATGGCCACGAGGAAGCCTGCACAGCCACTGGGAAGCCTGCATGGCCATACATGGATGTTGGGATGTGCACAGCCTTGCACATTGGTACAAGTGTGTGTGGATTGGTGTGTTCTCCCGGCTGCAGCTGGCCTCAGAGACTCCAGAGAGGGTGCAGCCCTGGCAAAGGTGATGCGGGGGTGCCCTCTGCAGCCCAGCAAGTGGAAAGACACCAGCAGCTGGGCAGACTGGAACGGGAGGGCTGCATCTGTCAATCCAGCTCCTGCCCTGTTTTTGGGGCAACCCGCAGCTGGGGCTAGGCTAGTGCAGAATCTGGGGCTGTGTGGCTGGCCGTTTGGAGTTCAGTGAGGGAAGGTTGCTTCCAGCTCAAAGGCAACTCTGGGTGCATGGAGCTCTGTCCCCAGCACGGAAGCAGCCTGCACTGAACATGCTGTAATGACCCCAAGCGAGGTTTGCTAGCCCAGGGTGCAAGCAGATGCTTTGCGTTGCCATGGCCATGCTGTGTCATGGGGGGAGGAAGGACATGGACCCAGGTGACCCAGGACTCTTCGGTCCAGTGCTGGTCAGGGCCCCCTGTCCATAAATCATAGACTTTGGTGCCGCGCGGGACATCAAGAAGCCATCGGCTCCAGCATCCTGCGCTGTGGCTGGTCCATGTAATCCCAGACCAGCCTGGCAGGGGTTTTCCCACCTGTTCTTAATCCCTCCAAAGATGGGGATTTCCCAGCCACCCTGGGGGCCTGTTCTGGAGTGAAGCATCCAGCCAGTTATAAAGTTCTCGCTAATATTGAACAGAATTCCCCCTCCTGCAGAGGAAGCCCCATGCTTCTTGGCCTGCCACCAGTGGCCTTGGAGAATGATTGATTGTCAAGGCCCTGTCTAGAGCAGCCTTTCACACAGGTGAACCTAGCCTCCCAGGTTAGGTTTTCAAATCTTGGAGTGTTTTGTTGCTCTCCTCTGGACTCTCTGCTTTGTCCTCATCTTTCCGAACCTGCAATGCCCAGAACTGGACACAGCATTCCAGCCTGGGCCTCCCCTGTGCTGAGCAGAGTGGTAGTTCCCATCTTACAGCCACCTCTCCTGGCAATACAGCCCAGATCAGCATCAGCCTGTTTGGTAACTGTATCATACAGGGCTGGTCGGCACAGAGGTGACAGCCTACTACTGCTACGGTTCCTCTTTCACTCAAGGGACAGAGGGCTGTGCAATTCCTGCACTGGGGGCCTTACCTTACAGACAGCAGCCTCCTTCAGTACAAGGCCTTGCCTCATCTCCAAAGCTCTGTCCACCTTTCCTGGCACCCCAGCCCTTGGCTCTCTGGCCTTGCAGCATCACAGGTCCACTGACCCCTTCCTGCTGAGCTGTGCTCAGCTCTGTGTGGTTGCTGCTGCAGCAGGTTAGCATCTCAGACTCGGCTGCTCTCTCCACCCTGGCAGGTGGCCTGACAACATATGTAACTGACCCTGCCAGCAGGTTCGAAAATTTGGGGACCTTAGGGGGCAATCACTGCACCACTGGGGTACTGGGTAATCTTTATTGAAAATGGGTATGGATGTAAAGTGAGCTGTGGGGGGTATGTGGTGTGTGTGTGTATGAAGTTTGTCACAGTGTCTCTGCAATGGGGGGTTTGTGGAGTGCTCAACTTTGTGGGGTGCAACAAGTTGAGAGGCAATGGGGGTTCTCAGCTAACTTAACTAGCTCACCGTAACTTAAAAGGCGTTTCAATACCAGATGGGGGGGTACCACGCAATTTGGGGTGCCACGGTGGCGGAGGAAAGCAAAGCAGGAGGTTTGAGGTAGGCTCTGGGGAAACAGAAGGGGGGTGTGAGAACGGAGGGGTGGAAGGGGTGGCAGAGGAAACCAGTGGCTGTGTGGGAAGCGGCGGGGGTGAGAGGAAGCCGTGGAAGAGTGGCAAAGGTGAGGGGAAGCCGCGGGAGAGTGGCAAAAGCAAGGAGAAGCCGCAGAGAAGCGGTGCAGTGAAAGGAAGCTGTGGGGGGGCGGCAGAGGCAAGGGGGAGCTACGGAGAGGGGCAAAGGCAAGGGGAAGCTGCAGGAGAGCAGCAAAAGTGAGGCGAAGCCGCGGAGAAGTGGCGGGGTGAGAGGAGGGCAAGGGGAAGCCACGGGAGAAGCGGCGGAGGCAAGGAGAAGCCGCGGAGAGCGGCAAAGATGAGGGGAAGCCGCAGAGAAGCGGTGGGGTGAAAGGAGGGCGAAGGGAAGCCGCAGCAGAAGTGGTGGAGGCGAGGGGAAGAGCCGCGGAGAAGTGGCGGGGTGAAAGGAGGGTGAAGGGAAGCCGCGGGAGAAGTGGCGAAGGCAAGGGAAAGCTGTGGAGACCGGCAAAGGTGGAGGAGAAGCAGCGGAGGTGAGGGGAAGCCGCGGAGAGCTGCAAAGGTGAGGGGAAGCCACAGAGAAGCGGCGGGGTGAAAGGAGGGTGAGGGGAAGCCGCGGGAGAAGCGGCGGAGGTGAGGGGAAGCCACGGAGAGTGGCAAAGGCGAGGAGAAGCTGCAGAGAAGCGGCGGAGGTGAGGGGAAGCCACGGAGAAGCGGCGGGGTGAGAGGAGGGCGAGGGGAAGCCGCGGAGAAGTGGTGGGGTGAGAGGAGGGTGAGGGGAAGCTGCGGGAGAAGCGGTGGAAGCGAGGGGAAGCCGTGAAGAAGTGGCGGGGTGAAAGGAGGGTGAGGGGAAGCCGCGGGAGAAGCAGCAGAGGCGAGGGGAAGCCGTGGAGAGCGGCAAAGGTGAGGAGAAGCTGCAGAGAAGTGGCGGAGGTGAGGGGAAGCCGCAGAGAAGCGGCAGGGTGAGAGGAGGGCGAGGGGAAGCTGCGGGAGAGTGGCAAAGGTGAGGAGAAGCGGCGGGGTGAGAGGAGGGCGATGGGAAGCTGTGGGAGAAGCGGCGGAGGCGAGGGGAAGCCGCAGAGAAGTGGCGGGGTGAAAGGAGGGCGAGGGGAAAAGCTGCGGCGCGGCAAAGGTGAGGAGAAGCCACGGAGAAGCAGCGGAGGTGAGGGGAAGCCGCGGAGAGCGGCAAAGGCGAGGGGAAGCCACGGAGAAGTGGTGGGGTGAGAGGAGGGCAAGGGGAAGCTGCAGGGAGTGGTGGGCGTGAAAGGAAGGCGAGAGGAGGTGAGGAAAGTTCAAGGGAACAATTTATTTAGCTCAAGGGAAACACAGAGGGGAAAAGTAAAAGTAACTTGGCGAAAGAACTGTAAGGGTAACCACTAAATGATACAATGTTACGCACTATCTTAACACTTCTAAGGTTTACAAATTACACTAAACAATGTTGCAACTTACAAGGGTACTTCTAAAACAACTAGAGAAGAGAGATACAACAATCAATATAAGGCAGTGACAAACAATTGAGGACCTGGGAACTTTTTAAACGGTGGAAAAAGAGAGGCAGTAATCTAAGACAAGTAAGGAAGGCAAAAACAAACAAGTCTGCTCTTAGGAGCATGGTCTTGGTGGAGCTGAAAGAGAACAGTGGCAAAGTAGCAGCACAAGATGAGGTAACTTTATTAAGGAAAGCTGCAGGGGCAGGCTCTTACCAATACCACGAGCAGCAGCAGCAGCTTGCAGGCAGGAGAGAGAGAGACTCGTTACTCAGCTGGCAGTTCAAGTGTGGTAAGCTCAGGGAAGAACTTGTGAGTGGAGGAGGTCAGCGTCTGGGTGATCAGGCCAGGCCGGATGTCAGGAACCATCCTGCCTGATCACCCCAAACTCTGAGCTTTAAAACTATGTTTCCCACCAGTGGCTGTGATTGGCCACAGTTACAGGTAAGGGGGAAACTCAGGTGGGCATGACTCATGCCTTCACTATTTTAAAGATCTTGCAGTTAGGCAGTGCTCACCTACGCCCAGCCCTGAAAAGATCAATGGGGTGTCAACAGCCATCTAGTTTAGTTTAAGGGAGCCATCTAGTTTAGTTTAAGGGGGCCATCTGCTCCCCTTAACATTCTTTGCATACCTAAGTGATGGCCCAGGAGGGGCGGCCATCAAATTAACTTAAGAAGCAATGGATAGTAACAAGCACAGTCTCACAGCACTGCCAGGTGCTGATAATCCAGTTAAACCCCATTGGGTCTGATGACAGTGCTAACATCACTGCCCGTGCCCCAGCTATTCCCGACAAGCATTTCTTCGTCAGCCTGTGTGTGTGACAATAGCCAGCACACGGGCAGCTGGAGGAGGCTAATGATGGGCAAAACAGGCCCTAACATTCATCCCACTTACATAGAATCCTAGAATTGGAAGGGACCATGAGACGTCATCGAGTCCATTCCCCTGCACCCATGGCTGGACCAAGGACCCTCTTAAACCATCCCTGACAGGTGTTAGTCTAACCTGCTCTTAAACACTTCCAATGATGGAGATTCCTCAACCTGCCTCAGCAACTTATTCCAGCGGTTAATCACCTTGACAGTTAGGAATTTTTTCCTAATGTCCAACCTAAACTCCCTTGCTGTAATTTAGGCCTTTTGCTTCTTATCGGCTATGTCTACACACAGTTTTGTTATTTCGAAAGAAGCTATTTCGAAATAACTTATTTCGAAAGAACCTGTTATTTCGAAATAACTTGTTTCGAAATAACAAAACTGTGTCCTCGAAATAAGGGAGCGAAATAGCAGGTCCACAGTGTGGACCTGCTATTTCGCTTCCTCTGGGGGCTGCAGGCACCCACAGGGTGCAGTGCAGAGGCGCACTGCACCCCGTGGGTGCCTGCAAAGGGCTGCAGGGACCGCGCCTCACCTGGCGGGTGCCCGCAGCCCCCTG